>VZSZ01009670.1:415362-435284 GCA_013398815.1 Ibidorhyncha struthersii
GGCTTTTCTTGTAGTTGCTTGATGGTTCTTGATAGATTTTTTAAAATGCATTTTCTGTATTTTTTTTTACTGTGTATTGATCCTGAAAGATTTAATTACATGAACAAGTGCTATATCAGTAAAACCACAGAAAGTGTATTATCTTGCTTGCAGAACTTTGTAATACCCTGCTATTGTTTAAACATGAGCTTTCAGATATTCAAACTCTTCATTACTACTTTCCTAACAAATACTATGGAAGTCATGTTATATACTCCTTTTTGTTATTACAGGTTTGTACTAGCTCACTCAAGCACCATATTTTTTATGAGACATTAAATGGTAAAGATCCACTGAAAACAATAAAAGTATGTCAGTTTTGTTTGTAAAGAATCTGATTCAAGAGAATCAATAGAATTTAATATGGCTACCTTAACAGTGATCTACTCAGTTAAATGATAAAATTTGAAGAATTACAGCAATTCATGTATAGAAGGACACAACTTTTTTAAGACTAGGAGACTTTTGGTAAAATATTTTCCCCCCCCCCCCCAAAAAAAGTCATGAAAATGTTCTTTCTCATGTTCCTGCAGTTTACAATAACAATCTTAAATTGTAAAGGTCTCCTAAATGAGGACAACCTCATTGTTTTCTAAAAAGCTAAAAAAGAAATAAAAATATTGTATTTAAACAGAATGAATAAGCATCACCAAAAAGTTTGCAAGGACAGGTAGATCACTTTCAATTTTTGTTTAAAAGATACAGAAGAGATAAGTAATTATCATGACAATAACTCATTTTGTTATTGTTATTTACAGGTTTTAGAAAGTTTCTAANCAGGTTTTAGAAAGTTTCTAACCTCTTTCTGAAGAAGTTTTTGGCTGTAATTAATGGAAACAAAGAATAAGCTGTAACTTCAGCTATAATTCTTCCTTGATTTATTATTATAAAGAAAAAAGCACTAACACATTACTGGTACAACCCTGGTGTGAAACATTCAAAAAGAACTGGAGCATATTCCCATGAAATTTGTGAATTTATTATATGTTATTAAATCTGAACTGGATATATTTAATGCACATTCAACACAAGGCAGACATCTGTTAAAATTCAGTGGTTTGATTGTTTTTTCAAAGCTAGTTTCCTGGCCACAGAAGGCTCTAAAAATGCTGTGCCAAATAACCTGCAGGAAACTTCAACTACAATGTCACACTGAAGCGATTCACTGTTCAGATATCCCTATTATCTGAGCTTCAAAAAGATCAGAAAACAGCCTTACGCTTGAGATGAAACAGTACAAGCCTTTTGTTCCCCACCCTTAGAGGTTAAACATTATATTACCCCTATTCTCATTATTCTACATAAAGTTTTACCTTCTCCTGTAAGTATTTGGTACAACATATTGTGGTAAATGTCCTCCAGAATAATCCATCACAGAACTGCCTATTAGAATTTTTCCCGAACAATTCACTACAAATATTTCCATTAAGAAGAGTAAGTCAGGTAAGAGAGTTACTAAAGTTGTGTTCTGAACCCAAAAGAGGCATTCTAAATAAGCAAGCCAAGGAAACAAAAACAATATCTAGACATAAATCAGAACTTTTGTCTTGACTATGCGTGACTGTTTGATATAGTCTGCTAGCCAGCAATATACATTAACATCTAAACACATAACAAAAACAATTCTGAGGAGTTCAGTTGCTCCTGTCTCGTGTTGTGTCAGAAACAGCTTGTTAAGCATCTTTCCTAATACAACAGGCTTGCCTTTCAAAGCAATGTTATGTCCTCTTCTTTAGACTAATTTATACTTTTTTCATTATGTCTGTGTAACAAACCCTTCTAAAAAAAAAAAGACAAAAAAAAGACTTCTTGTTACCTGTAAATGCTGATCTTTTCCCTTAGTTTGGAAAAAATCAAATTTTATTTCCCATCTTAGTGGTTTTGAATAATGTTACGTCAACTCGTTTCAAGAAAAAATGGAATATATAGCTAGGATTCTGAGTTTACTTTGATTTGTAAAGAAATCTGAGTTCTGAGAAACAGAAAATCAAACAATATTTTGAAGGGTTGTTTTCTTTCTTTAAATGACACTTTCTTAAATTTAATGTGGCAAGTGAAACCTTTAATTTTGACCAGAGAACATTTTTTATATGACTAATTTCTTTCCCCACCAGTTCATTTATCCTTTTCCAACTATAATTTACACCTCTGTTCAAAGTAATGCTGTTATAGTATGAGTGAATCAGTTGCAGCATCTATCTGCAAAATCACATTTTAAAATAGATTTATCATCTATAGCCTTTTCCTAGCTTTGTTAATGTTCTATAATGACATTTCCCCATGCAACCCTCACTTAAACAAAAATTTTCAAATTCAATTGAAAGGTTTCAAGTCACTTATGGATACATTTCTATACAATAGTAACTATAACCACAGTTGTCAGAATGCTAAGACTAGCTGTAGAACTATTAGAAAAATAATAATAATAAAAATATCAAGGAAAAGAGCCAATGAAATATTTTTCAGAATACTGTTCTTCTTTTGACACTTTGAATTAAAGCCAGAAAAAAAAAAATATATATATTATTCCGTTTAAGAATTGGTAAGAACCTACAAGGCCACCCTCTATAAACACTGCAAAGTTCATGCATCACTCCAAAATATGCATTTAGCATTTTATGTGTTATGCACAGTTTATAACGTGCAGTTTTTCCAGCAAGAGAGCAAATATTAATTATTTCTATAATTTTACACTCCAAAAGTTAGTTTTAGTTGTTTTCCTTAGAAACTATTAGAAACTGTGAGAAAGAATGGTGATATTACAGAATTAATTTCATAGAAGTCTAACGGGAGCTTCTAGAGAAAATATACAGGTGCCTGTTAACTTAAAGGACTTTGAGCAGATTCTAAATAAGGTAGGACTGTATAGGAACCTTTGCCAGGGTAACTATACATCTTGTTGCATTCACAGCAATATTTGTGGCCTTATTTTCATATTTCTTGGTGTATGTTGAGGATACTTTCTTAAGCCTATTTCTGTTTTGAAAATTCCCATAAAATAAAGGAGAAAACTGACTATGGCTCTGATCTTACAGCGAAATTTGAATCTGCATAGGTGCTTACTGTCTGTTTTGCAAAATTTTTATCTTTTAGTTATAGCCACTAAAATGTTATAATTTTCTCTGTGGTGTCACACTTCCAACACTGGACTATGCCAGTATTTCCTGATCTTCTATTTACCTGTTCAAATGCATATTTAATGGCTTTTCATCTGAGGTAATTTAAATTTAATAGAATTTTGGAATAGCATTCCCTGGACCTTTCTTATTGGTTTTAAAAGAGTTGGTACTTTAAAAGTTTTTATAGAAATTGAAGCAGATTTTTCATTTTTAATTACTTTTAATATATACTGGCATGGAAACCTTTGTCCCATTAAGTAACTTACCATTTAATTTTACACTGCAGAAGGATGTCTTCAGGGCAACAATTCCTATCATTTCCAATGAACCTTATTAAAATAATTGGCTATTTATATAACAAGCATTTGACAAATCATTTTAACTGTAGTTGAGAAAAAAAAAATCTTATTAAAAAGTGAATCAATTTGTGAATCATTTTTTATTACAAGCAATGCTCCAAAATTCTCGACTTCATGAGTAAACTTAAATTATCCAGCATTAGACTGTAACCTCTACTGGGATTCTTTGTTAAAATAGCATAGGTGGGTTCATGGTAAACAGTCAATTCAAAGCAAGTTTGAACCCAGATCAGTAAATTAACTTATTTCCCTTCACATATCCCAAAATAATTGTATTTTTTCAAAATGCAGTTGTTTATGCATTTCAGAATAGAATGAGGGTAGGGATATATCTTTTTCACATGAGTACAGTTATGGCATGTGTTTTGAAAAAAATGTTATTACACCAACAATTCCTGGAGGGTATGATGATGGATGTTCTAAAATGACTAAAACAGATGGTTATATTTATTCACATGTCTGTATTTGATATACATAGGGTGAAGTATATTCCTTTATGGCCAATCTATATACATCACATTTAAGCTCTCATAAAAAGTTGTCTGTGGGACTTCAGTGCACTTACGTTGCATAAGTGCATATAAACATGCTGCGTAAAGGTTATTTCTACTTTTTGCTAATACCTTTCAAATTCATACTCCTAGTTGCTCATAAATATATGCATGTTTTACTGCTTATGAATCCTATTATTAGATCTAATCACAAAAATAAACTAGCAGTCTAAATAGGAGAATGGGTTAGATCTTTTGGCACAGTTCTTTTACCTTTTCCCCTCTAGTGGTTAAGGAGTACCACATTTTATTACATTTAACATACATGGACACATATTTGATTAAAAGCAAATTTATAAATCACTTACGAATTACAGGGGATTTTTTAATAAATTAATGGATGTCTTAAACCATGATTAACCAAAGGTTTGTTATTCACTATAGAAAATACCTATGTTCATTATAACCACAGGTATATCCTTAGTCTTATAATGATTATACATTTGTTTACACTATATGTACACAAATATAAGAGCAAGAGGTAAGACCTGGGGAACTACAAGCTGGTCAGTCTCACCTCAGTTCTCAGGAAGGTGATGAAGAAAGCCATACTGGAAAGCATTTCTCAACACACGAAGGACAAGATGGTGATGCAAAGTAGTCAGCATGGATTTATGAAGGAGAAACCATACTTCACCAAGCTGATAGCATTCTACAATGAGGTTGTTGGGTCAGTGGATAGGGGTGAGCAGTGGATGCTGTTTGCTCAACTTTAGTATGACTTTTAACACTGTCTCCCATAACATACTCATAAGCAGGCTGACAGTGTACAGGTTAGATAAGTAGATAGTGGAAAACCGGCAGAATGGCTGAGCACAGAGGGTGGTGGTCAGTGGCAAAAAGTCCAGTTGGAGGCAGTGAGTCCCAGGGGCTGATACAGGGGCCAACACTGTTCAACATCTTCATTAATGAACAAGACACTGGGACAGAGTGCACCCTCACTGACTTGGCAGATAAGGAGTGGCTGATAAACCAGTTGCATGTGCTGCCATCCAGAGGGACCTCAACAGGCTGGAGAAGTGTGTTGAACAGGAACCTTATGAAGTTCAGCAAGGGGAAGTTTAAAGTCCAGTTTCTGGGGAGGAACAGCCACATACACCAGTACACACTGGGGGGCTGACCAGCTAGAAAGCAGCTTGGCAGACAAGGACCTGGGGGTCCTGGTGGACAAGTTGGCCATGTGACAGCAATGTACTGTCATGACAAAGACAGCCTCCTGGGCTGTATTAGGTAGGGCATTGCCAGCAGGTTAAGGGGGGTGATCCTTCCTCCCTACTCAGCACTGGGGAGACACAGAATCATAGAACAGTTTGTGTTGGAAGGCACCTTCAAAAATCATTTAGTTCCAGCCTTCCTGCCATGGGCAGGGACACTAACAGGTCTCTCAAAGCGCCATCCAACCTGACCTTGAAGTCTTCCAGGCATGAAGCATCTGGAGTGGTGTGTCCAGTGCTGGGTTTCCCAGTACATAAAAGACATGGACTTTTTGGAGTCAGTCCAGTGCAGGGCCGTGATGACTTAGGGACTGAAGCATCTGACCTACAAGGAGATGCTGAGAGATTTAAGACTGCTCAGTCAGCATAAAGGGAGGCTCAGGGAAATCTTACCCATGTGTATAAATATCTAATGGGAAGGAATGAAGGCAAAAGAGCCAGACTTACCTCAGTGCTGCCCTCTGACCAGGCAAGAGGCAACAGGCTCTACTTAACATACAGGAAGCTCCATCTGAACATGCTTTCCTATAGTGAGAGTGGACAAACACTGGAGAGAGGTTGTGGAGTCTCCATCTGGGCAAATATTCAAAACATGACTAGACACAGTCCTGGGAAGCGTGCTCTGTTTGAATCTGCTTGAGGATGGTGGTTGTACTAGGTGATCTCCACAAGTCTCTTCCAACCTAAATAATTCTGTGATTCTGTGACATAGGCATATGGTATATATGCCATGTATATAGTATGTATTATCTGTGACAAATACATTTATTTGCTAACCAGTTATCATTTTATCTTCTGGACTACAGTAATCTCCTTGTCTCCTCTGCAAAGGTGAAAAGGAAGACCTCATCTCCCTCCCCATAAAACATGCAAAATGTGCATGAAGTAGTTTCCTCACGTCACCAATGACTATCTAGTACAGGAAGGGAAATATTTATTGCAGTGACTTCTGTCTCCATTTGACTGACAGCTCTGTTATCTCAAGGCACACACACATGAGTTGCTCTTCATGATTCACAGGGAGTTATATGTCCTGCACTAAAAACACCCCTCAGAACGGGAACTTGTATTTATGACAGCTGGCCCAGGCAATGTCACCTTTGCTTGATGATCACATCAAGTAAGACCTATCCAAATACGTTTATGCATTTTCCAAAACTGTGTTTTAGCAGCTAAGGAATTGCCTTCCAGTCCATACATATAATTTTTACCATAACTTAGAGCCATGGGTGGTACAATCCCTGTAAAATATTTTTCTTTTGGCTGGGAAATGGGAGGTTGTTTTCTCTCTGTTAGAGCACTGAAATAATGAAAACAGAAATTAATACTTTAAACTCTAAATTGTAGATTCAGGCAAAAATTGTTTTCACCTTTCACTTTTTTTTCATTTTGGTGTATGTTTTCTGAAATTTTATTCTGAAGCTCCCTTAAATATTAAGTATGACTCACAAAGAAAATAGCATGAGAAAAGAGCAGACTAATCTCTAACAATGAAAACTACTGGTATTTGAAGAGAATACTGCTTTTAAATAAACTCTAAATACTACATGAGAGTAATGATTATATGCATAAACAGCTCTGCTAGATACATGAAAGGATCACATACAACATATTTTCAGAACCAGATGCTTTACTGACTTGTGTTGAGGATAAAATAAAATCTGACAAGATTACAAATCTTATCTATTATTTGCTGGTAAATAGCAATTTAAATTTTCTTTTATGGTGTAATGCATACACATCTAGACCATGCAACATCAATTCACTGCCAATGCTTTGTTGCAAGGGGCAGTTCCTGAATGCTATAATTTTTGCTCATTCATGGCCGTGCACGGATCCCAGCAGAGGTCCTTCTGAGTTGATAAGCAGCTACTGATGGCTAGAGTCACAGAAGCTCTGTGCACCTGGGCAGAGAAGTGTCACAGTAAGAACTAATAAGCTCCTCTGGAAAGCTGTGTGGCTACATTCAGTGATCTGATCCCACAGAAAAACCCTTCTTGTGTTTAGGTTGTACACTTCCAGACGAGGAGCCTGGTGAGACAATTCAGTTTGAAGTCCGATGGGGGTATATTCTCAAGAAAGATGGGCGCTGTCATTTTGGCAGTATCAGGCAACCACACTAGAGGATTAAACAAAATTCAGGCCAGATCATGAGACTTCAGAAAACCAAGTGCCTCTCCTGATGTCAGACATTAAAAAAATCATAAGAAAAGGAAGAGAAACAAGGTCTACTCACTGTTTTCAGTGTACTTGAAGAAAAACGTAGGCACGGACATGTTCTGTCTACATTTATAAGCAGTGTGGTCTTACAAAATTATAGTTGTAGACTGAAATGATTAGAACTGAGGACACAATGTCTGTATGTCCCTACACATACCTCAGGGATGTTTTCTCTGTAAAAGTTCTAGGCTGGCTGGGAGGACTGAACGCCCACTTACCCACCAGAATATTTTATGTCAATTCCTAGTGTGTACATGAGGAATCTTAGACTACCAAACTATTTTCTTTTATATTATTTTCATCTCAAAGGGATCCAGTTCTTATGCTCTGAGACTGCTGTCACATGAAGCAAAGCACAGTAAGTGGAGACGATCAAGAGATTTTCTTTAAAAATGTGCTCCTGATTCAAACTAAAACACTCATCCAGATGCCCTACAGAAATAATTGTATATTACTTAACACATCAGAATAAATGCAAGCTAGAAGAATATCCTGGGTATTCATATGCAAATGTGACAGCACTATGAGTTTTGCCTGAGATATTTTATGAATACAAAGGGAATACATTTGTAATGCAGATTGGTATATACTATTAGACTATTATCTCATTATATTGAGCTTCAAGTCCAAGTACTGTTTTTTCAAGATTTTCACACACAGGCAATGAGTCTGATGCTATATTCTTCTCTGACTCTGTATACTGCATACTTACAAATAAACCCACTGATCTCAAAAGGGTATCCACATGAATAAATACTAGTTATAATTTCAAAAGAGTAGCTAGACTACTGAATAGATTTCTGGATCTTCCTTCTAAAAAGTTCTTTGGCTGCTTCAAACTGTTTCACACAGTCTGTAGTATAAAAACAACTCCTGGTGACTAAATTTTTTTCTTTCTTTAATTTTTAGAAAAATTGCCATGTGAATTGTTCAAGTTCCAAACATTACAGTCAGTCATATAATTTTTAACTTGCTCAATGAACAATGGAAATACTAGTATTCTATACAGTAATAGGGAACTGCACAACCATATGTCAGCATGAGTTTCTAACACAAATACAATATTTTAATTCAGCATCCTTGACACACCTACACACACATACGGTTGAGCACAGTAGTTCTTACAGCAGCAGAACAATAAAAAGAAAAAACAAGAAAAAGATCTAAATTACAAAATCTTTTTTTTCTCACAGCTGCTTCCTACACAGATGGATCAGAGCACGCCACTGTGTGATGAAATTCTAAATTATAAGTTTTGTCTCATTAAATAATGGGATTTAATTTCAATATTTCATTTGTCCTCATTATCATCCTCACAGAAATGTGCTGGTATATCTGTAATGAATCTGTGAGTGCAACAAAGACTGAAAGCAATCCTTGCTTTAAAGCTGCAGTGTGGTTGTGTTGGTCCTAAACCATCACAACAAATGAAATTGTCTTATAATTTGCTGCGTCTACCTAGATGGGCATAAAAAGTGAGGAGAAGGAACAGAGAACAGATGCTTTGTTCAGCTCCAGTTTTCCTGTGTTCTTCCTCTAACCATCCATAATTTTATTGTGGTTCATTGATTGTTCTCTTGGGCAGGACTGAGTGCACCTTCAGCACGTTTGCAGATGATACCAAGCTGCATGGAGGAATTGACATGCTCGAGGGAAGGGACACTATCCAGAGAGATCTTGACAGGCTGTAGGAGTGGGCCTATGTGAACCTCATGAAGTTCAAAAAGGGCAAGTGCAAGGTCCTGCACCTGGGTTGAGGCAATCCCCAATATCAATACAGGCTGGAGGATGAAGGGAGTGAGAGCAGGCCAGCAGAGAAGGACTGGGGATACTGGTGAATGAAAAAGTGGACATGAACCAGCAGTGTGTGATAGCAGCCCAGAAAGCCAGTTGTTTCCTGAGCTACCTAAAGGGAAGTGTGGCCAGCAGGTTGAGGGAGGTTATTCTCCCACTCCATTTTCATGAAACCCTACCTGGAGTACTGTGTTCAGCTCTGGGGGTCCTCAGTACAGAAAAGACCTGGACCTGTTGGAGCGGATCCTCCTCCACATGAGGACTATGCAAATGCTCCGAGGGCTGGAGCACCTCTTCCATGAAGAAAGGCTGAGTTAGTTGGGGCTGTTCAGCCTGGAGAAGAAAAGGATCCTGGGCAGCCTTTCAATATATAAAGGGGGCTTATAAGAAAGATGGAGAGAGAGTTTTTACCAGGGCCTGTAGTGACAGGACAAGGAGCAACTGTTTTAAAGAATTTTTTGAAGATGAGTGTGGTGAGACACAGGAACAGGTTGCCCAGAGAATTGTGGAGGTCCCATCCCTCAAAGTGTTCGAGGCCAGGTTGGATGGGGCTTTAAGAAACCTGGTCTAGTAAAAGACATCCCTTACCATGGCAGGGAGGTTGAACTAGATGATCTTTGAGGTCCCTTCCAACCCAAACCATTCTGCAATTCTATAATTCTACGGTCTATACCATCTACTGGGTCAGAGATGCAAATATTAACACATTCAACAATAATAGTTCTGTACCGATGTAATGATGTGCTTAAGGGCTCCTTAGTTGAAGGAGTCAAGTTGAAGTCCTTCCTTTCTTGAAGAAAAGTTGTGTAAGTGACAGTTTGGGAACAGCCCAAAGTTATAAGTCACTTCACATCGCAAGGTTGTGTCAAAGACCTCATGTCCAAAGCTTTAAGGAAAGAGCTTATGACCGTACAGGAAGGCAAGGTTATTGCTCTCAATAGCAAGCATTCTTTGACTGTTAGAAAGATGGAGTCATATAAAGAGATGGAAAGCTCATTCACAAAGTGCGTTGCTTGTCAAACCGACAAGTGAAGGTAAAAATTTACTGTAACAGAAATTGGTGAGTATCAGTAAGGCTATTTAAAGAACCACACTAACAGACAAGGTGAGTTTAGGTTTTCCAATCACTGTTGTTCCATTTAAAATCTGTTTTCCTTTGCAGAGGCTTTCTATGCTAAATCCTTGCCAAGAGAGCATTGTGAACATCCCCATGGAGAAGTCTAAGACTGAACAAAAAGAAAATGGACAATTGTCACAATTCTGGAAAGCTGCCAAAACCAGAATATTGAATTTGGGTTAAGAAATACAGAAAGCAAAGCAGTAAGAAATGCTTATTTTCTTGACTCATGTTCTGAAAAGGGAATGAAAGAATACCATTTAGATATTACAAAATGACCTTTTCCAGTGAAGAAAACAATCCTGTACCACTTTTCATAACAAAACTGAAAAGGAACATGTATTTTTTGTAAGTATGAAAGGGAACTCAGAAAAGGGGAACACAAAAGAATAAAAGGACACTGAGGTCCCAGACAACAGTGTTTGCTTGTTTGAATGCATTATCTTGAAGAAAACTGAAAATATTTATACAGTAGATACTGCATAGTATAATGCAGTATTAAGTGATAAAGAATCAGCATAACACATCAAGAGATACTGAATTCATCGTTGCTGTTCTTATTCAAGAATACCGTCTATTGATGTAAACTGAAGTTTGAATGAGTGCATCATCATGCCTTTATCAGAAATACCCTATCTGTTTCAGCGAGAGACAATATATTTAAGACAAAAAAACTCCAAACTGATGATATATTAAGGAAAAAAACAGCCTATGGAAATAGGAGTGGAAGAGACCAAATGAATCATAATGTCCGGTTCTCTGTCTGTTACTGAAGAATTTCACATAAGTCCTGAAACTACTCATCATTTTCTTACATTATTTATCTGTTACAAAATGACTGTAACAGCATAATCCATGTATTCTTCCACATTCTTCTTTCACAAAGCCATGTAAAAGCATTTACACAGTGATTTCAAAAAAGCAGTCTAGTTATTGAACACTTAAGAGGGAATCTTGGAGGGTTTTTTTGCAAAAGTTTTTTTCTTGCAGCATTAGCAAGACTCATTGCTGGTATTTTTGGATAATGTATTCAGGAATATAAACAGTTATTACCACTCTGAGGAAACCCACTGAAAAAGCATATTATAATATTTATGTTATAAAAAAGAGAATGTGTGATGTTGACATTACAATAACTATTATTGAATTTAAAGAGGTAATTTTTAATTCAGTATTTGTTATTAATTCAAATATAAAGAGGAACTTGTACATGCAAAATATCCCCATTTGTTATCTTTTTAATGCAGAATATGAATAAATTTAATATCTTTGACAATCAAATAGTAATTCGTGCAATTTTGGAACCTTAATTTCTTTCCATAATAATACCAATCCTTAAGAAAGACTGTAATTAAGGGAAAAGAGGTTTACCCTCCTACAAAAGATGTTTATAATGGCTATTGACAAGCTTAGTGACTTTTATACCATAGAAACACACACCCTCTTAAAAGTACCATTCATTGCATAGTTCAGACGGTGTGTAGGTCATAAGAAATCCACCCCTCTGCTCAATATCCCCATAAAACCCAAAAGCAATCAGGAAGATCTATTTCCTCCCACTATGACACCTTATGAAAGAAACTCAAGCATCAAAGAAGGCAGCTTAATAAAAGCCTTAGCTCAACATCCAGTTCTGGTTAAAACAGGAAAAATCGAAAAGAAACTTCCAACAAAATGCTGCATAAAGAATATAGAAAGTACTGTAAGGATCTTCTGCCAAATAAATGGTAGAGCTCTGTCTTCAGTATAGGTTGCTGTCACAGTAAAATATACCACAGAGCAAAAAAGGTTTTGAGAAGGCCATAGAGAAACTATTTAAAAGTCCTGGACAAACTCTCATGTGAAACAGAAAAGGAAACAATCTGAACTGCTGGCATAGGAAAAAATAAAAGGGAACACGACAAATGTATGCAAAATAATAAGGGCATATAGAAGGCACTCAAAAGCTGCTTTTCTCTTAGTCTTATAGTACACAAAGAATGAAACATTTAAAGATGCTGAAAGACAGCAGGTTTGAAATGGAAAAAGGATTTTTTTTCACTATACAGCATTAGACTATGAAACTCAATGCATCAGGAAATGGTTAAGGTCAGTAATTCAACAAGAAAAAAAAGCTATTGGAAATGTGTATGAATGTGAATAATGAACAGTGCTGTATAAGCAAATGCCAACATGAGTGAAACGAAATTGGAGGGAATATTATGCTTCCTACCTGGGATTTTAAGCCAATCTCTGGCTATTACAGAATGAAATAAAACCTTCAAGTAGGGGGCAAGTTATGCCCCTTCTTTTCACAGTGGGGGTGTACAGACCCCTCCTGTGAAGCACCCAGTGTTGGTCTGTTACCTGAGATTTAATGCTTTTTCTCTCTGGGCTTCAGGTAATCTTATCTTGGTCACCTACTGCTTTAACCAAGACACTTATTTGGATTTCAAGGAAAAAAAACCCTACTTCCAAGAGCCCCAAACCTGTCATCACTGTTGTTCAATCTCACCACCATCAAAACTTTCTTTGTTTTCAGCTGACAAACCCATCATTTTTTACCTCATTAGAGCATTTGTTTTTCCACGCAGTTGGTACAAAAGTTTTCCTGGACTTCTGTGAATGGGGCAAATATTTGCTGTGCTTCCGCACCTGGTGGTCCTGCCGTTTTTATGCCCCACTTTTGTCAACTTTTCACAGTTTCCATTTGAGGACAATATTTTATTGAGTTTTATTCCAATAGCCTTTACTGCCTATTTGCTCTTCTCTTCATTAGTCATCTCTCTTAGATGTCTTTCCAGTTGCCCACTTTCTCCTATATTTTAATTAAGCAAAATTCTAGAAATGAGCAAAATTCCCAAATGAGCAACGGTATATCTGTTTTCCTTCATTTCTTATCTAAGCAACTGGTCGGACACAGGAATAGTTTTCATAATTCAGCTCAACAATGCTTATATGCATAGGCTGCCTACGACATACTTAGACATGTAATGTACTACTACTCTACTACATAGCTTATTACTAATACATTATATAAGTTATTGCTAGTATAATTTGTTAAAACTACCCATACTGCTAATTACAATGAACCCACATACACGAAATAAAAAGGAACACCTGGGTTAGATTCAGAACTCCTCAAGCCCAAAGAGATATTAAAGGAGAAGCCATAGTGAGTGTTCATCAGCAGAAGCATGGGATGAAAATCTGGTATGGTGCAACTATATCTACCCTAGTACATTAAATTTTCCCACTCATCTAGGGGGTCCGCTTGCTTGAAACAAGATGCATCTGTGCAAGAAACAATTGGTTTTAGCCTCCAAAATGAGACAGCTGCATGAAAACCACCTGTTGGGAATGGTTTCTGGAGTGCTCTAGCACTAAGCTGCAGCCAGGAACAGTTTAGCAAGTGCACACGCTCATTGTAACACACAAAAATCCATGCCAAAGGAGGTTCTGCAGCTTCCTCACATATATTTCTTTCTAGTAGCTGGAAAAGTAACTAGGATTTGAATTTGCTGGTAGAGCTGAAGCTGTAGATTATGCATCACGTCAGCTGGCCAGAAATGCATGGCCACTGGCCTTTCCAGTTGCAGCCCCGCAGTTAAAAGCCACTGCCCTATGGGTAGATGGGATGATGCCTCAAAATACTATCAAAATGTGAGATGATGCCCTGCGATGTGTGTGCAGTTTCCCAATGCATTGATGTAGGAGATACAAATATCACATACCACCTATGACGGGGAGGTAGAAAGCAGAGAACTTTGTACTGGGGAGGGCTTGCTTACATTATTGAAGGTTGTTGATTAATAACCATTATTCTTCTTGGAGTGCGAGGGATTTTGTGATGGCTGACCGAATTAATGATCCTCAGAATATAAAACCACATCCAAATCAATCCCTTACAGCTGAACTCTTTATTGTTTCTGCCTTGATTTTTTCTGGTTGGATCTGTGTGTCTTTTCAGTCAGCTGCGTGGCAGCTGGTAACCCACACTTTGACCCATATCATTACTAATGCCTCAGTTTCCTATGTTTTCAGCAGACACAATAATGCATATTGTCTATATATCTCAATGTTATGGATTTTTTTAGGGGGAGGAAACCTGTCCATCTGTCTTCTGGGTGTTTCCATGGATTTTGACTTGTTCTGCAGAACTATATTTCTAGGCTGTTTAAGAGGTGACAGTGTAACCCCTCTATATGTAGATGGTGGCATTAATTACCTGAACAGTAACTATTTGTCCAGCGTTTTCTTCTGTCACATAAAGAGTGATTATTGAGGCTGATAATGGTTTAACCATGGATGCTAGTTCATGGGTAGCAGGAGGCCTTTTCCAATACAAGCTGGAAAGATCTCAGAAGATCGACTTTCTTGAAATTCATGGTTAAATAAAAGGGAATTATAACGCAGCCAATGATTACATCCTTCTTTCTGGTTAATGACAAGGCCATGTGTTTACATAGCTTTCAGTCAAAGTGATCCTGTAGGAACAAAATGATTTGCTGCTCTTATGAATGAGAATCACTGTCACAGAGGACACCCTAGTCTTCCTGTAAAGAGGTGTATGCTATTTTCAGGAATTTAAGTGCTCTGAGTTACTCCCTGGAAGAGCTGCTTTCTCACTGTTGTAAGACCTAGGGGACTTGCCCTGCCTCAAGGTCATTCTTGCAAACACCTCCTCTCACCTTGTCGCTAGGTACTGTCAACAGCACTTTTGAAAACCAGATTGCCATACATTAACAGCATGACTGATTGTAAACTGGGCAGTGCTTGGGGAGAATCTTCATACCAAGCAGATAAGTAAATGCCTCTTAAATAACAGAGGGGTATTTAAAGAACATACTGGGTATCACCACAAAGATCATCCCAGTCTTCTACCTGAGGTAGACTTTCCCAGCCGAACATCGGTTTGTTTAAGAGCCCTGAAATGGGAAAGTTTGTTTCCTTTTTTGCCACCGGGGAATCAGAATCTTTTCAGACAACTATTGCCAATTAATATCAGTTTTGTAATAAATCTAGAATATACAATCAGTGAAATTGCTAACGATCTCTTTTATAATTTACATATTAATTACTTACATGGTTAAAAGGTCAAGGGATCTCAGAAATATTGACAGGATATTTGTTGATGTGAATGACAGAATCGCAGCTTAGGGAATGTATCTCAGCTGCAAAATCAGTCACATAGCTTAGTTGACTTAGCAACAGAATATTAGACATGAAAGAAATCCAAGATAAAAAACCTTGTACAAGAGAAGTATAATGTGATTTTTTGGAAACCTTAAAAATTTAGAAGAAGATATGTGTCTTGCAACGAGGTCATTTTAATTTACCTTTTTCCAATGGAACTACTTTGATAGACTTTGTACTTGATTTACAGTGAGTTCAGAATTGAATTACTAAACTTTATGAAGCAGAGGAATTTGTATCAAAGGAACTTTGTGAATTGAGCTAAAGGGATATCATATAAAAGAGTTATATTAAGTTCACCACTGGAAGTCCTGTACTACTTCTTGATTGCAGAGACCTCCTCTGCTGCTTCTCATGGTTGACATCCTTAGAGACTGAACACCAATATATTGTATATGATTTATTATCACATCTTAATTCAGATTATCTGAAAAGGACTGAATTTCATTGTCCCCCAAAGAGTAACTGTTCACATAAACTTGTTTTATCTCAAATCACTTTAGCTGCCTTCTTGGATTCTAGTCTCCCCACAGTGAATCTGAATCACCCACGTGAGAGTTCTACTTTATTCTGAAGTTCGTATAAATACACTTCGCTGATTATCAGGATCAGTAGCTAACTGTTATATACCTGGATATTTTTAAAATGATACTGGAGAGTCAGCAAACAACTACAATGAATCACTCCATAATGCACTAACGTATGTTTTTTTTCATGAACTAGGTAACAAGAGATGCTATTTTCCACACAGCACATGTTAAGCATGCATTGTGTTTGATGAAAATTTGTGGTGATATTCACTTCACTGCATCCTTTACAAAGGTCACCTTTTTGACATTCAGTGGAAGGAGAAGCATTACGTGTCACACGTTGACTAAGTGACTGGTCCCATGATGGAGTGTGACTGAGAATGAGGATGTTTTCACATGAGCTCCTCCATATGACTGGACATCAATGGCACACAGAAGTGCTCTGCTTGTACCCTCACTTAAACAGTCACGGGAATGAAGGTACAGCTTCCTGTCTTTCCACTCTCCAACGACCTTTGCTTCACTTATCAAGTGGCAGACACATATAAAATGCATCCAAGTACAAGGAATGGGGTGGGGAACGACAAGGTCCTGCAGTCACAATTTATCCCGGGTACAATTTTTAAGCTTGTATAACTCTTGAGTTACAGCTAGACATAATCTTGCCTGCTTTCCTGGTCTCGAGACCCTTGAACTCCTGGCTATATGGTTTAAAGGCTGGCAATGAGTATCCTTTGCCATCATCATTACGCTATGAACTCGGTGCCCCACCTTGACTGAGTGCTCTAATGATTTGACCATTAAAAGAAAAAAAAAAGTCAGTATAACTCTTGCTGGCAGTCATCTCCAGTAGACAGCCATCCTCAGAATCAGGGCTAGATGGAACAGATCCCAAAGGAGTGGATAATATCCAATATTTCCATGTTCCTAGTGGAAGAGGTAGACACATAATTTAACTAGATTGTTAGTGGGACTCCCTATGTTACCTACGTAATTAACTGAGAGAGAGAGTGGGGCCAAAGTTAATGAAATTGAATATCCGTATTCAGGTCTTTGGAGACACTTTCCATTGAGTATATAAGGGACATAATGAACATAAGTAGTTATTTGAGCTGGACTGTATTGGTTCCTGACACTTCAAATTATAGATAAGTATCTAAATGGAGCACTTAATTAAGGTAGACTGGATTCAGCACTTATTCACTCTGATTTGAATGAGTGGATTTATCTTTTATGTGCAAATGGAAGTGGATTCTTGACTGTTTGTTTGAGTTTTTAACCTTCTAACTGAGTAACAGTTGGCTTCCAAATGCATCAATAACATGAGATTTTAAGAACCGTGCTGTGCTTCATTGCACAAAATATAACACAAATTTGGCATACGAGTTTCTCCTTAGGCAAGCACTTGTTCTAAATGACTTTTACATATGAAAACCCCCAGCTTCTATTTAAGTGACAAGTAGATAATGTGGATTATGTTTATAGGTTAGAACAGGATCTGATCAGGCACTTGCAGATGAACATGCATAACTTCTATTAATTGGTTTTGATCACACAGAACTTCTGATGACATTAATTGGAGAAACACGGACCCGTAATTTTCAGTATGAGTATAACAAATGCAATATCTATTTTCCTAAAATTTTTGGGTGGTGAAGTGTAGGTCTTACTATATAATCCACCCATGGGATACTACTGAAATCTCAAGATTATTTTTTTTCCACATGGCTACTTGTCAGATCTGTAACTACACAGTCTAAGACTAGGATGCTGACCTGCTATTCCCAATTGACTTGAAACCAAGAAAAACTCTTCAGATAAATGATAATGATTAGAAAGAGGTCCAGATACTGTATTTTAAACAGGATTAAATGTCCATCTGATTTAAGTCTGGAACTTCTACCCTTGAATTTAAGTATTGTGATCCAAAACATTTCTTCATATTTTATAAATGCACAGGTAAAGAAAGATACTGAAGACATATTTATTCATAAATTGCTTTTCAGTTATTCTTTCCACTTTTGTCTAACATTAATCAAACCAAACCCACAAACAATTCCAAGATGAGATCCCTACTATCTCAAATATGCTTTTTCATTAAATCCATGCTAAATGTGGTTACCTTTCCTAACCGTATTCTAGAATATGCATAGCAAATTATGCACGGTTGTGTTCAGTAAGTTGGAAGTAAGGTCGTTTTCTGAAGGTAGTAGTATTAGCGTGCTCATAATATAAAAGCCAAAGACTGATATACTTCAGAAAACCAGATCTGATATTAATCCTCAACATTGCAAGCAATAAAATGGCTCCTATCTATAAATACAATAAAAGTTAGCATGTGGAACTTACTGTGCTGGCAGTGAATCCCATTAAATCCCTCTGGACATTTACAAACATATCCTATGAATGTGTCGCCTCGGTATGCTTCACTAATTTCACATATCCCACCATTATGACATGGATTAGGAAGGCAGGGTCCTGAGAGAGGGGAAAAAAAGGAGAAATACATATACATACATGATGACAACCATAATAATTTCAGTCATTTATATGCATTCATTAAAGAAATAAAATCCCTTACGTAGACCTTCATATTCCACTAACCCACTAAAATATACCCTTCACTTAGTTCAGATAACTTGCCAGCACAGATTTTTATGAACAAGAAAAAATATGAAGCATGTCACTACTCATTAATCACAACATTATTTTTTAATGTGAGAGAAGACAGGAGACAGAGAAGCTAAATCTTGCTCTCCTATTAAAGATAACAGGCATTCTAACTTTTATACCACTGAGGAAATATGTATTAATCAAACATGCCTATGGTACAGAGAGACATGTACAATATCCCTGAATAATCACTACATGTCAAGTTAGTAGTTTGAGGAGATCTTTGCTGTGGCTTTGGGTGTCTTTCTGAATACATGACTATCTGGGCCAGCAGTCAGCAGCTACTAAACCAACTATTCCTTTTCCACTGAGTGAGTTTTTAGCATATCCACTTCAAGCTGATTTCAAAAAGGTCTTCTGACTAAATTATCTTTTTTTTCCGAACTAACCACATGCTAGGATAACTAAAATTTCAGCAGTGAGATCTAATTTCTTATGTTTGCAATGACTATACATTCCTTTAAATAATAGCATTTTTTGAACTGACATCTAAAGTTTATTCATTTAGCAGCATGTCTTAAAAGCCTTTTACGTTTTATAATCTTACTAATACTACCTGTAACATACCTTCTACCAGAAGAAAACACTTTAGCATTTAGATTTTTTTTCCAATCCCACTTTAAAGCATTGATAATCATTTACTGAAAAGCCTCATGTGCAAGTTTGTCTGTGAAAAGATTTAAGAATTCAATATAAAGTATGTTATTTGCAACCTTTGCCATGTACACAGAAAGGTCTTAATCTTTGCTTATTGGAATGAAGTGTCATAATTATTCACCCACTTAAAATTGCATTACAAAAAAAAAAAAAGGCCAGAAAAGAACTTCTTTCCACAGCATAATTTACTGACAATCAGCACTGGGAACTGAATGATTTAAACTTAAAAGAGCTGTAAGTTTAATGTTTCTGAGGGTCTGCCTATTAGTTTATGTTTTCAGTTACAAACCTGAGGTTTGACAGATGTTCACAGCAACAGCATTCATTCAGAATGTCACATTAGTGAAAACTGCACTCTAAGAAAATATTAATTTGCAAAAGATAAAAATTAACAGAATGACAAGGATGTCAGAACTCATTCCCCAGTTATAACTGCCCGGGTGGTTATAGCAAATGAGAAACTATCCGTCTACA
>VZSZ01009670.1:435294-470737 GCA_013398815.1 Ibidorhyncha struthersii
GTATACACATTCCTATTAGAACTTACATCACCAGCCTCTTCCAGGACAAAATCCTGCAGAAGTTATGCTTGTACGCATCATTAAACATAGGATATATTTCACTGAACCCAACAAATAAAAGACATGAACATATAGCAGCTTATTCTAAATGCAATTAGTAGTAAAAAAAGGCAAAAACCATGAAGGAAGGAAGAGACTGGCTCTTGCTGTTTCTGCCTTTCCCTATCCATATTCTGCACTACACTTTAAATGTAACGGTATGCTACATTCTTAATTCCAGTCAACTTATATCACTCCTTTAACAGGGTCAAGGAAGACTCATGGCTTTTAAGTATCACAGCTTCTGTTCATGTTATTCCTCCTATGTAATATTTTGGGAAGAAAGATGTTTAATAATTTGCACTTTTGGTCTCCCAATAAATATGAGCTGTGTATTTTTTTTTCAAGTCTCTCTCATAGTACTGCAGTTTGGGGAGTACCTGCAAGTAGCCTCCTATGTTAATTATTTCTCTGCAAGCAGACGTCTAATCTTCCAACAACAATAAATCTTTTAATGATTACTTTCTCATTTTGCTTGCTGCTTTCTCCATATGGCTTGTTAAGCACATGTTCAGCATACTTTCATTGATTTTCTTTAGATTTTGCATTTTTTCAGATCAGTCCAAAGTACAAAGGCTTAAAAGGTCATTTGAGGTGCACAGTAATAAATATACTGTGCATGCTGGTATTTCTAACTAATCTTAGTCTTCTACAATGCATTGCTACTGAAAAAAACCCACACCAACAATACGAACCCGTTTTTTTTGCCTGATTATAGTTGTTATTTGATCATAGACATATAATAGCAGTATTTTCAATCTAAATGTTGAGTAATTTTGCTTTGGGGTTGTTTTTTTCTTTTTTTAAATAGAAACTGGTAGTTCAAAAATGATTTTGAGAGCAATGAAACATCCTAATTAAATGCACTGAAACTAGTAAACAACAATCATCTTATTTTCACTAGTTAACATTAGTTTTCTAAAAAGGACATGGGTTAGACTCATCTGCACTCTAAAAGAATGAATGATTGAAACTTTAAAAGCCTATACCATCATACCTTGTTTCTCCTAATTCTCCAGAGGACCATACTCTGAGTTCATACATCTTCAGGATATCTAAATTGCACGANCGAATCTTGAAGCATATGATTCTTTTTTTTTTTTTCAACAGGATCCCTGATTATGTAGGTTTAAGTGTCTTGAAGGATTTCGGCCTTAATCCTGCTATCATTCCATTTAGGTATCAAAAATAGTATGCAAGATCTAGGCACTGCTGCCAGATGATGACAGGTCCCAACTAACTTCCATAGGGATTTACAGACTTCCAATAACATTGTATTAAATACTGGATAATTAATTTTCTGACAACCTGATTAATATTCCTAGTGACTCAGATCTATAGAAGGAAGTTTAAAAACATCCTTATTAAAAAAAAAATAATCAAAATTTGTCAACTGATTTTCAAAAAACAGTGGACTTCAGGGATTTGTTTTTTTAAATCAATAGCACTGTAATACTTTTGCAGGTAATCTTTAAGTGGCTTCCAACACAAAGAGAACAACAACATTTGATCAATATTAATGAGCAGTGGAATTCAATGGTATGCTTTCCAGGCATTTTATCCATGTTCATATAAAATAATGTCAACAAGATTAATTGTGCACTAAAAGTAATAGATCTATTCACTTTGCTGCTGTTTTGAGTCCTTCTTTGTGCAGTTCCAGTGGTATTAGTCAACATAATAAGTATAGCCCAAATATATATCATTCTGTTACTCAATTGAAATCCCATGCTGTTTTTGAAAAAATATTGCAAGATAACTTAAACCATATCAGGTTTTAAATTTTTTAGATGCTCTTACTGAAATCTCTGAGATTTTATATATGGACAAATCAAGTGTATCCCCAGCAGACTTGCAAAGGGGCTCAACACAGAACCACATTATCTGTTTTCTTCTTTAACAAGTACAGTCAACTAAAACTTCATAAAAATAAAATCCTGCATAATGCCATATTGAAGCAGTAATTACGTATTTGGAAGAAAATATTAGTTTGTCCACAACAAGAAAAGTCAGGAAAGCAAGGAAAACACTGCTTCATCAATAAATGTAATTTTTGACAGGGATCATAGAATGATACAGTGGTTTAGGTTGGAAGGGACCTTAAAGATCATCTAGTTCCACCCCCCCCTGCCATGGGCAGGGACATCTCCCACTAGACCAGGGTGCTCAAAGCCCTGTCCAACCTGGCCTTCCAGGCATGGGGCAACTGGGCAACCTGTTCCAGTGCCTCACCACCCCCACGGTGAAAATTTTCTGCCTGATATCTCATCTAAATCTACCTTCTTCCAGTCTGAAGCCATTACCTCTCATCCTATTGCTACATGCCCTTGTAAAAGATCCCTCTCCAGCCTTCTTGCAGGCACCCTTCAGATACTGGAAAGCTGCTCTAAGGCGTCCCTGGAGCCTTCTCTTCTCCAGGCTGAACAACCCCAACTCTCTCAGCCTGTCTTCATAGCAGAGGTGCTCCAGCCCTCTGATCACCTTGGTGGTCCTCCTCTGGACCCTTTCCAACAGGTCCGTGTCCTTCTTATNAGCCTGTATCATGCTTGGGATTGCTGCAACCCACATGCAGGACCTTGCACTTGGCTGTGTTGAACTTCATGAGGTTTCCACAGGCCCACCTCTCCAGCCTGTCCAGGTCCCACTAGATGGCATCCATTCCCTCCAGCACGTTGACTGCTCCACACAGCTTGGTATCATCGGCAAACTTGCTGAGGGTGCACTCAATCCCACTGTCCATGTCGCCAACAAAGATGTTAAACAGCACTGGTCCCAGTACTAACCCCTGAGGAACACCACTCATCACTGTTCTCCACTTGGACATCAAGCTATTGACCACAACTCTTTGAGTGCAACCATCCAGCCAATTCCTTCTCCAATGAGTGCTCCATCTGTCAAATCCATGTGTCTCCAATTTAGACACAAGGATGTCGTGCCAGATGATGTCAAATGCTTTGCACAAGTCCAGTTAGATGACGTCAGTTGCTCTTCCCTTATCCATCAAAGTTATAACGCCATTGTAGAAGGCCACCAAATTTGTCAGACATGATTTGCTCTTAGCGAAGCCATGTCGGCTGTCACAAATCACCTCTTTGTGTCTTAGCATAGTTTCCAGGAGGATCTGCTCCATGATCTTGCCAGGCACAGAGGTGAGACTGACTGGCTTGTAGTTCCCCGGGTGTTTCTTACCTTTTTAAAATGGGGGTTATGTTTCGCCTTTTCCTGCCAGTGGGAACTTCATCGGACTGCCACAGCTTCTCAAATATGATGCATAGTGGCTTGGCAACTTCATCTGCAAGTTCCCTCAAGAACTGCAGATGTGCCTCACTAGGTCACGTGGACTTGTGCATCTTGAGGTTCTTCAGGTGGTCTTGAGCCTGGTCTTCTCCTACAGTGGTCTGTTCCTCATTTCCCAGTCCTTGCATTTGGCCTTCTGCAAGTTGGGCAGTGTGGCTAGAGCTCTTACTGGTGAAGACTGCAGCAAAAAAGTCACTGAATACCTGAGCCTTGTCCATGTCCCAGCTGATCAGGTCTCCCGTTTCCTTCCAGCAAGGCCCACATTTTACCTAGTCTTCCTTTTGTCACTGAAACGTCTATAGAAGGCTTTCTTGGTTGCCCTTGATAATATATATGAAGAGTACATTAGTCTATTTAGGAAAACTGTTACTTATTTTTGTCATGTAGGATATTGAATTTTTTTTACTTAATAGAAATACCTTTCTACATTTTTCCCCTGACAGTTTGGAAGAAATGTAATTCGTAAAATACCTGGTCTTAATTCAAGCTTCTTTTATTTGCATGGTCTTCTGTTTTTGAGGAAAAAAACAAACAAAGAAACAAACAAAAACATCCTAGAAACATTGACAATTGTAAAGCATATTTAAATATATGTATGTGAATATCATTACTTAAAATTCTGATTGATCTTATTTCGGTTATTTAGCTGTACTACCGACTGGCTGTATCTACGTGAATGAGCTACACAGTGCAATGGGAAAGGATCTGAAGAGCAAGAGGGCTGATGGTGGGGACCTGATGCCCATACAGTGTCCCTCCCGAGAAGGAGATGGCAGAGTTACTCTGGGCTAACTCTAGTCTCTGTCAAGGCTTTTCATCTGCTTAGGTTTATATCTGTACATGTGAGGTATGACACTAATTATTGTCCGCTTTAAGTGTCCAGGATGCACTAGAATTTAAGAAAAATAAAGAAAAATATTATGTTTCCAGTGCATTGCTGATGAAGCACTGCAGCCCTCCCATGCCTCACCTGGCTGAGGACAACAAGAGCTGTACATGAGTTCATCTGGAGTGTAAACTTCACCAGGGACAGACACAGAGCCTGTCTGAAAGGGCAGGTTGTGCAGATGGTCAGCGACACAACGAACACATGCAAGGTTTTGTACAATGCACTCATGTGCATTATCAAGAAGTCTACAGATGCTTTGCCAGATATTTTTTCTGATAAATCTTTACCTAGGACTTAAAAATATGGCAAAGGCCAACTTTGAAGTACAATGGCTAACAGTAGATTTGTGTAGCATTCATTAGCTTAGCAAAATCCAAGAAATCTGAAAGTAGTTAAAATAGCAGCCTTAACAGGAAGAAAAAACAAACACCTCCCTGCCCTCCCTCCAATGACTCTTTACCTTACGACTGTCTAATTCAGTGGCAGTTATCACGCATAAGCCATTTCTTATGTGTCTACCAAACAGTGTACGCCTTTTTGGCCAAATACAAAATCTGCTGCTGCTTTGGTGGGAGAGACATTCAAAAATACCAGGCAGTTACAGCTGATGAAATTAAACAAGAACTCTACATCAGTCACATCTTCCTCAAAGTCTGATTCCCCATACTCAAAACTATGTTTGCTGCTGTGCTAAAATAGGAAGACGATCAAAAATCAAACCCCATTATTTCTTACTAAGACAAGATTAAATGCGGAGTATGAAAAACTTAAAGAGAAAAAGAAAGAAAAATATACTCCAATGGAGTGACACATGCCAAATAATCACATTTTAAAAAGTAAAATTAAAGGCAGTGTACTACAAATGTTAATAATTTTGATGGTATCTATCTATCCATCTTCTCTTCATGCAGAAATAACGCAACTTTAATGAAAAATACTAGATTAGATATTGACCTTGATATACATCAAGATGAAGATACTGCTAGATACAAAGCTAATTGCTTCATTTATTTTGTGGGATATTACTGAAGTAGGACTAATAGATAAAGTTACTCTGATGATATGGTAAGCTCCAAACCCCATCAAAATAAATATTTGAGTCATCATCAAACTAATAAAAGGTATTAAATGATTTTACATTTCATTGTAAAAGAAAAATACTCTCTAGCTGCTTGCCTTCATACTACTAGCTTTACCTAAGCCCCTCTTGGTTTCACGTGAATGTCAGTCAAATGGGTTTTTTTTCCCTCTCTGGTAAGGTGAAATCTTCATCAGAGATCTCTCACCCAGTTTTAACATCAGTAGTTTGAAGTCCTCCTCCGGCCTATGTTTTGATAATACATAAGACTTTAGATGCTTCCTCTGCCAAAGCAAAACCTTCAAAATATGCTGTGACAGAGCTTACTTAGCAAGAGTTCTTATATTTTGAAACGAGTATGTGTAAAAGAAGCTGGTAGCACATATAACTGCTTTCATCTTTATGGGAAGAGAAGAATTAATCTCCTTGCTGCTGGAGCCAGCAGCATGGCACAAGCTTCCCATGATGAAGAAGTTCGGGATTATCACACTGAATTAGGCTCAGCATCCAGGTAATCCAACACCCTCTCCCTGCTGTTCATCAGTTCCTGCAACCTGAGAAGAAAGCTGAAGAATCCTGCAGTGGGAATAATTAGAAATCTGCATTAGATGTCTTACAAATATTTGAGATGAGCTTAATCTCTGAATCTTTATATTTGACATTCTTTTCTAACCAGGTGTGTTTTCTCCATACAGTTAAAAATTATGTTTATATCACCTATATATGCACAAATGAGAGACCACCTCTTTTTCAGAAGTATATTTCCTCATCATCCCTTTAAAAACTCAATTAAATGGATTTTTGAAAGGTGTGGCCCTTCAAATATGATCTTGTTGGTTTCAAAGTTTGGCAGACACAAATCCAAAATATAATACAATCCTATTGAAAAGAGACCATCCTCCACAGAGACACACAAATGAGCATTCAATTCCAGCGAGAATGTCCCTACAGGTTCTGACGGAAAACTCCTTTTTGCACAAAAAGGGCAGGAATGTAACAAAAGCTTTAGGGGGTCTTTGATTTTTTTCACATTTGCTGCTTTGCCTATTAATTTAATATGACCGTGCAAGGCTTACCTAACACGGAGGCTGGTTTTGAATGCCCCCAGCTGTGTGTTTGTGTGGGAGTCGTGATACTTCAGAGACCATGTTAACAACTCGACAGAAACGATCCTGCATCTTGCTGAGTTCTGGGGATCGTTAAATCATACCAAAATACATACTTATGTCTCAGCCTATCTATAGGTTCAAGCACACAAGTATGACATATCCATTCCAGCAACGCAGTGTAGGGAGTGAGGTCTCACTAGTATATGTACTTTGAGCCTGTGCACCATATTTGTGGTTAAGACTAAGCTTCTGCTGAAGTATTTTGTAGATTTCACCTGTATTTAGGAAGAAAATGCCTTTTTCCAAGAACACTTTTGACGTAACTGAGCCCGAAGAACAGCACGTTTGTTCACTACTTGAAACTACAGCTACAGCTGAGCTGCCTGCTTTGCAGTGCACGGTTTTGAGGACATTGAGGAGAGTATTCCCAGCAGATGTGCTATTGACCTTCTGCCAGAAGGGGCTGTAATCATGAAAATGGTTTCTACTGATCAACATGTTCATTCTGCCACTTAAGCAAGAAGCATCTTCAGTAATGAATGAATATGCTGTAGTTCAGTATTTGCTCTTTCTTACTCTTTTTTTTTACCCTTAAAAAGTCATTCTGTGTTCAAAATTTATGTAAACTTCTGAACATTTTAGACCCAAGTCCCATAATACTGGTGCATCACAACATGGCTCAGAGAAGATAAAGGAGTCTCTCAGTTTAACTAAAACCTATGGAAATCAAAATTGATAGATTTTGAACTACCTCATCTTTCAAGTCTTCTGAAGTGTAATAAGAAATTCTTGCTTGCCCAGTGTACTTGAATATATGTAAAACAAAGAGAAAAAAATCCAACAAGCCACAATAGCTCTTACAGATCAATATATTTTATACAATTTCCTTCTGGAATTTGCCACTGTTGATTCTATTTTGCTGTTAAGATGCAAATGAATTTTGTGTCAACAAATAGTCATTGTATGTACAGCTTGCTATTTTTTTGGTTACTTTAACCTGAAAAGAAGTGGCATTGCAGAATATAATTCACAATTTATGTGGAATATTGATAATATTAACTAATTGCTATATGTTATTCCAGTTAATGCATCAAAGTACTAAAAATAATTAGCAGTTACACACACCTTCATCTCATTAACATTCTCAAAATATCAGCTTTAAAAAACAAAAAATCTGTTCAGCCTGGCTCATAAGTGAATTAGTACTGTATTAGATTCTATCTAACTATATATTCATTATAAACTAATGGCACTGATCCAGACTTAATTGCACTGTGATTAAATATTTATCTTGTTTTTAATGCAGCAAATGGAGCGTGCTGATTATAATGATCAAGGTGTCTCCATCTGGATGCAGCAAAAGCTAAGGTTCAACCCCTGAGTACAAAATGCTTTAGGTCATTTCTGTACATTTCCCTCTGATTCTATTCTGTGGATTTCTATTACAGAGAAGAAATTTTGGCTGATTGTCCAGCCTTCGCCCAACCATTTTTAACTAAATAACTAAAATATTTTATGACAAGATGCTATATAACTTGATGGCTACACAGTGCCTTTCCTTAATAAACAGCCTTAAGCTTCTCACCTTACCCTTCCATCAACTGAGAATGACAGATTTTCCCCAAATTTGAGGAGTGGTCAGTGCAGTAGGCAAAGTAGTGATACTACACAGGGTGAGATGCTAAAAATGCTCCAAAAGCTGGAGAAAGTGTTCAATTCACTACAAGACATTTTGCCCGAGTTCTCTCTCATTATTTCTCCTCATACTCCTTAGCTTGCAAGACCGAGAACTTTCTTTCCCCATTTTCAATGCTGTTTTTCAGGTCTTAATACCCTTTGTCACCTATGTATGTGTTTCTGAATAAAGCTGACAGTATTCTTCCCCCATCAGTTATCTCCTAAACCTACTGTAGCATAATAATGCTATTCTGCATCTCTGCATGATGTTTCACAGGAGGGTTTTATCTTCCCAAAGAATACCTGCTTTGTTTACAGAAAATCCAGGTTCAGGACCTTTTCCTTCTCTTCCTCTAACTTTACACTCAGGCAGCAGCATTGTTATGTTTTTTCCTAGATGATACTGTTTCTGTCTCTGACTTCTCCCACACTTGCTGACCTAAGTGTGGGGGTTTGGTTGCTACACTCCCTTTTTTGTGATTTACTTTGTTTCATCATTAAATCCAGATTAATTTTCAAAAAAAAATTTACAGCTACTTTCCAAATCTCTTTTTCAGTTGATTCTGGTTCACATCAGAGAGAAAAACTTCTGTAAACACCGAGAATCTTGTATTTTGTAAAAATTTTGCTGGAGGACTGCAAAGACTTGAAGAATTTTGCATGTTAAAATATTCAGAGAATTATTACAGATTGAGATGTTCAAAAGTTTCAGTTCAAAAATACAGCTGTGACAACAATAATGTCTACAGGTTCTACATTAAAATAAACTCTCCAGATCCTTTCTCTATATAGTTGAAACAAATCCATCTCTGTATTTACTGCATTGGTCTGTTGCTTAAGTAAAATATACCCAGCAATAAGGAAACCATACGTAATTTGGTACCTAAAGCTGAACCTCTCTGCCAGTTGGGATTTCTATGCAACAGAGCTATTTTTATCATCGTAAGTCTTGTCGTCATATATGAAGATGTCAGTTTACATTGTTTCACTGCACTTCAAACTGCCAGCGATCAGGACCTCTCATCCTGTTCCATTAATAATTGGAAAATGGAAAAAAAAAAGAAAAGATTATGGGAACCTTAATTATAACAGCAAATAGATTAAAAACTAGCTAGTCCTCTTGCTGAGCATTCCAGTGGGAACTAAAAAAGGCAACAGACTAAACTTATGCTGTTCATATTTCTATGAGTCAGGTCCTAATTACTAGTGTCACATTAATGACATGGAAACAGCAGAAAAGAATCTCAGAGGGTGGTTATCCTTAGGACATGAAATATTATTAAAAAGTGATGAAAGAGAATTTACTAAATGTGAAATATATATAGTCCAAAAAGGCATAAAATTGTCCACAGCAGAAACCAAGGGAAGTAGACAAGACTTACACTCCAGTCATTTATTTCCCTTAGGATGTGGGACAGAGGAAATATATCCTTTCCTCTCTGCATTTTTTTCCAGCTGTCATCAGACCCTTCCAATTGCATGCACCTTGCCGTAAATCCTTTCAAATTCCAGATCCTGTCACTATTCTCCAACGCTTACTCCCTTCTTAGCTAAGATCATCATTCTCTTTTCTCCTCATACCCCATTCCTGCTTCATATTGGTCTCTTGCCACCACAGAAAAACGCACATTGCGTAACCATCCCAATTTAAAAATCACAACCCATGTTTGCCTTTATGTGCCTTCAGTTTTTAAATTACACAGTAGAATCACTGGATGTCTGCTTCCTTTCCACCAACTACATCCACAGCCCAAATACAAATTAATTGTGCTTGATTAATGTGATTCACATGCAGTTAGTTGTATGTGGATGAAAATACTGACCTATTTTGGTTGGTAATGGTAATAATTCCTGCATAGCAATACTGGAGATTATTCTTTCCTGATAAACAATGCTTTATCTTAAAATTCCTTTTTGTGTTGTTACACACGATGCAGGTGTCATTATTGTGGTTCAGCTGCAGTTCTCTGCACAGGTAAATTTTACCTTCAGCAGAGCCTTGTGCAGGGGCTGGGGCATAAGCTGCGGTATTCCTGAGGCTATAAATGTATTCCTTTAGGGAATGACATGGCAGAATTCCTCTGGAGCCACACACTTGTTCCTGGTGTCCACCCTCAGCTGTGGCATGGGTAGCTCATCAGACACATCCAGCTTTCCTCTGGTTTGCAAGATCCACAGATCTGTACACAGGCATAATGACAGCCGTATTCATCTAAGTGACATCAAAAGATGAGGGCATGAACTAGACATAATTCACTTCCCCTCACCTTGGTATAGATGACCTGAGTGCACGTTAATATTCCCTTTCCAGTCTTATCAGTAGCTGGGTACAGTTCCCGAAAGGGAATCCATAATATTACTTATCTGTTGATAGAATGGAGTCAGGCACAGAGATGGTCGCCTGGTTGAAAAACGTGGATGCTGGAGTTAAGTTCTGGATGACAGGGTATAAGACCAATATATGCTATGAAAACAAACCCACTGCTTTACTAATATTTTGTACTTTCAGCGAGGATATCCCCAGCTACATGACTTCAACTGTTTGAAGCAAATTCTTTATTTGGAATTTCTTAAGGGGTTGCATGCAACACATTGCCTGTATTCTGCTACAAAATATTTAGACAGAATCAAGACCTGAAAGGAGGTTGTAGAGAGATGGGGACTGACCTCTTCTCCCTAGTGACAAGTGATAGGACGAGAGGAAATGGGTTCAAGTTAAGCCAGGGGAGGTTTAGGTTGGATATTAGGAGAAGTTTTTTCACTGAAAGGGTTATCCAGCATTGGAATATGCTGCCCAGGGAGGTGGTAGAGTCTCCATCCCTGGAGGTGTTTAAAAAAAGGGCAGATGTGGTACCTGGGGATATGGTTTAGAAGTGGTTTTGTCAGGTTAGGTTGATGGTTAGACTCAATGATCTTAAAGGTCCCTTCCAATCTTAACGATTCTATGATTCTAAGACCTGATGACAAATACATTACATTATACCTTCTGCCCCTGCCACTGCTCAGGGAAGGCTAAAGCAGAACACTGAGCTGACAGGATCACTGAGTTCTATTTTGTTTCAAAAAATGTCCAGTTTTGCAGAGAAAATTATCAGAATGGTTTTCTGTTCTAGGAAGCTGGATTAAAAAAAGGAAACTTGAGAAATTCCAGGTCGATATGGAAAGATTAAGAATCAGGTATTGAAACATTGTCACTTTGTCCCTCAGTGTATATTAATAAATAAATACTGTTCTGTAGTTTTAACAAGACAAAATACTGTATAAAGCTTGAAACTAATGATATTCATGAATAACAATAGCAAAACTTGTAATATTGCTGTAGAGTGTTAATTCATGCTTTGCAAGTAAATGTTAAATTACAGTACTGCAGGAAAATTGATTATATAAATCTATATCCAGACTTTTTGTTCTTGGACTATGGTTTCTTCATTGTAGCTAGCTGTTCCAAAAAAATGTCATGAATTCCAACTTTTTTCTCAACTTATTTGACACAATTCAAGTAAATTCTAAAATATATAAAAGTGCAAATTTAACTTTTTTTTAGCAATAGACAACCAGAGATTCATGGAAGCATGTTACATTTTCATAATTCTTATTTTGATCAGAACAGCTGTCATACAGCCACAGATCCCATGGCAGTCAGTGGAAGTTGTGTCTTGAATAAGAAATGAACATTGGACTGGACTGTGAAAGCTTACAGTCTTTTACTTATCTCTAGCCATAGTGATAATTTTCATTTGGCAGTTTATTTCTTTACAGTACTGTGGATCTTATGTAAATATTTTTGTCACACTTTTGAATTCACATAGTATTTACTCATAAGGAGTACTACTGAAGTCAACAGTATTATATAAGTGCAAAGAAAGAGAAAAATATAGCTGTTTCCAAAATAATATTTTGGAACACTGCAGTTGTATAGATAAGATTACACAGTATAGCAGAAGATAGCTGAATACTACATGCCATGCTTTCCTTAAGCCTAATAATGGATAGGCATACTCTGAGGTAAAACACTGTTTATCTGAAAGACTTACAGTGAGAAAAATGAAATGCATTTTAATTGCAGTTGTAAGGGCTTCAAAAGAATATACAATAAAAAGAATCTATTCGATGACCATGAGCCAGCAATGTGCCCTGCTGGCCAAGAAGGCCAGTGGCATCCTGGGGTGCATCAAGAAGAGTGTGGCCAGCAGTCGAGGGAGGTCATCCTCCCTGTCTACTCTGCCCTGGTGAGGCCGCCTCTGGAGCACTGCGTCCAGTTCTGGGGTCCCCNCCTTAAGCCTAATAATGGATAGGCATACTCTGAGGTAAAACACTGTTTATCTGAAAGACTTACAGTGAGAAAAATGAAATGCATTTTAATTGCAGTTGTAAGGGCTTCAAAAGAATATACAATAAAAAGAATCTATTCGATGACCATGAGCCAGCAATGTGCCCTGCTGGCCAAGAAGGCCAGTGGCATCCTGGGGTGCATCAAGAAGAGTGTGGCCAGCAGGTGGAGGGAGGTCATTCTTCCCCTCTACTCTGCCCTGGTGAGGCCGCATCTGGAGTATTGCATCCAGCTCTGCGCTGCCCGGTTCAAGAAGGACAGGGAACTGCTGGAGAGGGTCCAGCAAAGGGCTACTAAGACGATCAGGGGATTGGAGCATCTTCCTTATGAGGAAAGGCTGAGGCCCTTGGGTCTTTTTAGTCTAGAGAAAAGAAGACTGAGGGGGGATCTTATCCATACTTATAAATAGTTAAAGGGAGAGTACCAGGTGGATGGGAACAGTCTTTTTTTCAGTAGTGCCCAACAATAGAACAAGAAGTAATGGGCACAAACTTGAATGTAGGAAGTTCCATCTAAACCTGAGGAGGAACTTCTTTCCTTTGAGGGTGGCAGAGCACCGGCACAGGCTGCCCAGAGAGGTTGTGGAGTCTCCCACACTGGAGACATTCAAAACCCGCCTGGACGCCGTCCTCTGCAACATGCACAGGCAGGGGGGTTGGACTAGATGATCTCCAGAGGTCCCTTCCACCCCTGACCATTCTGTGATTCTGTGATTTCTAAGATAAAAGAAAAAAGGGAGGTCTTGGCTCTGGCAAATGGTCATTAGCATGTGGAAGGTCAATCTATAAGAACGACAACGAGAATTCATAGATGTAAATGACATGACATATACTTGTTATTGCAAGAAATGGTCTAAGAAGTTGCTGCGTACATGCAGAAATACCCACATCCCTGGCTAAGTGCAATCAGTTAAACCTTTGCTTGATATTTCCATGCCCTTAAAGCAACTTATGTTCCCTTTATGATAAGAACTACATCTGGATTTCACCTGTAATATTGCTTCAATAATGATACATTTCAAAGAGGGATTTTTATTCTTGGTCAATGTTAATGACGGGTAACTATATGAATGCCAAACCTTCCTTCAACATTTTTTTCCCATTCAAGCTAGAAAAGACTTAAAGATCTTGTCAACACCTCAGTGGTACAGCTAGTCAGACAGTCTAGGTAGCTGATCCCTTACTGAAGAAATAGTACTGACTGAAGCCAGGACCAAGACAGTTTGGGATAGCAGGGCTGTTTTACTTGGTAGGGGTTTTATGGGGATTAGTAGTAGGCAGAAGAACAGTAAACACACTCCAATGCAGGAAGAAACTCATTTGGATGGGAACTGGGCATCAGATAAATAGTTGATGAGACACAGGTTCATAATACAAAAGACCAGATGGAAGAAAACAACCCACCTCAACTCTATATTAAACTCTGCTCTTGGTCCTCCAGGGCACTAATTCCATTTGCAGATAATTCCAATATCTGTCAGTTTTAACACTTCCTGGGCTTTGATGCAATACAAACCCACAGCAATGTAATGGTTTTATGCATATCCATGATCATGATCGATAAAATACTGCTGTTTCAGACATGAAGAAAAACTCACATGTCTGAATGCCTGTCCACTTCTCCTGTCAGCTGGTTCAACAAAATGCACTACCTGTATCCAAAATCCTTTCCTTGTTATAGCCTTCTTGCAACCTATGTACCTACATCAGAAAATGAACCTAAACATCACATCTTTCCCTGATTATAAAATCAGTTGCAAAGGAGCCTGAATTTAACAGAAATACCATATTCTGTCTGTTCAGCCATGCCCTCTGCTACTTTGCCATGTGCCAGAGAACTTTCCTTGGCACGTCCTCCTTACTTGCTTTAGTAGCTATCCAACCTGCTTAAGCACGTCTTAACTTCTTTACACCTAGTGCATCTATAAGTTCTTTAACACCCTTACATAATGGGGCATAATACCTGCAAAGGTAGGACAAGGATTCTGGTTGCAGGAATTAATACTTTTGTTTTTACTCTGCAAGATTACCAAGAATCAGCACAGATTACCAAGAATCTGACTTTTCATAATTTGCTTGCTTTTTACTGAACAAGAGTTATGTATTTATTTAGGATCAAGAGATATTAAGTGACAGGCAAAGTTGTGCCAAATAGTCTTGGCATAATTTAGTGTCAAATGCACAGCTGCCAACAATGACAATTTCAAATTCATTTATGTATGCAAGAACTGGCACTCGTAATGTACATACCACTAAAACCTTACACTATTATTATTTGGGTTACAATGTCTATCATGGAAGGGTCTGATACATTGTTCATGCGAAATATACTTAGCATCTCTAAGAGAACACTTAACTTTGTTGTCAGGTACTATCTTTCTACAGGACCACTCATTCTGCAAATGGGTCATTATTCAATACTTCTTCACCCTTCTGAATTAACATGTAATACAAAGCCTTAGGAACTAAAACCCACTCAAATTTGCACTGAACAGAAATTGAGTAAAGTTTCTTCTTCAGTACCTGTGTTTTTGCAGTCAATCTAATGCTTTATAGATGGTCATAAAACAGCTTAAAACCAAAATAAGCACAAAATAAGCCTCTTTGGGATGCTGTTTTTGAACAAAGTCCTTTTTATCAGGCTTGTTAACCTGCTTCCAGGTTAACAGGTAACCCTTGATCAACCACTGCTCCTGTTTGCTTTGCTTTCACTAGCATTTGGTTTTTTTTTATCTCTTTCCATGCATCTAATGCCTGGATGGGAATCTTTGACTGCTTTAGTCCAATTTAATTACAGTACCTCACCAATGATGACTGGTGTTTTTTTTTCTTCATTCTAGCTTTCGCCACATGTTTACACCAAATTCCCATTCCCACTGAGAGCACACATGCCACTACATGGCAAGTTAAGATAAAGGAGATGAACCAAATGAACACTAAGGCTATCGAGGAAATTGCTTTATGGAAGAGGCTACTTTCAGCTGGGACAGCCACCTGATGCAGCCCAACATGTAGCTCTACAATTGCTAGCACAAGCATAAAGGAGAGACCAAGAAGGCAGGAGTAGATTGGAAGAAGCAATCTGAAATACATGGCCTGTGTGAAGGAAACAACTCTTCCCACAACAGCCAGCCCAATGCCGATCGTCCCATTGCAGCCTTTCCCTTTGTATGCACGTATTCAGACCCACTCACTCCCTGCCTATGTGCAACTCATTAATCTCATTTCTTTGCCTGTCAACTCCCTTCTCCCTCAGCAATTTCTCATCTCAGTTTCCATCACTTCTCAGATGAAAATCTGTCTGTTTTAACAGGAGAGGATTTTGTCATCTCTTCTCTGCTGTGGTTAGCCTTTTGCCATATTTTCTCCTGTGCTTTAGCTTTACTTCTTGGAAGTACAGAGAACTCAAGAAGCAACAGAGTACACTGAGATCCCAGGAGCCACAAGAACAGTAGTTTGTTCTTCTTCATCTTGTTTGTTCCTGCTCCACCTTCAGAAGATGAGGAAATCAATATCAAATAATAATCTTTGACTATTTTATTCAGATGACGCTCTCTTAACTGATAGTTCTGCTCTTTGCATCTGTCCAAGAAAGGTCTTGACACCTGCAAAGCCTCTTCTTGGGCAGTTCTTCTTCCCAGATAGAAAAGCACCTAAGTAAAGTTACACTATTGGTACAGACCTGATACCAATAGACATCGCTGATATTATTGGAATCTGAGACAAAGGCGTTGTGGTTCCCCCCTAGGGTGACATCTCCATCTGTTCTGCTCCATGCTCTCCTTGCTACAGAGATGCATTGGTAGTTGGTATGGCAGAGATTTCACTCACCTTCAGACAGTAAGTATGCACTGCTGGTTTCCCTGTAACAGACTCCTCAACTCTGTTAGGTCAGAAGTTGTCTCTGCTAATTGAGCGTGAACTAAGCCTACCTCCTTGGCTGACTCTGTGGATTTTTCCATGGCAGTAATAAAAGCAACCTCTGACACTGCACTGTGAAATTGCATTTCCCAGCTCCAAAGTATCAGAGCAGAAAGATTTCTCAGTAGAACAGCTTTAAGAATCAAAATGGGCAGCAGAACACCTTTTTTCCTTAACCTCATTATGAGAAATCGTGAAACGATCTGAGTTGAGTTCAGTCTGAGGCAGACACCTAGCATGGAATACTTCCGTCTCAAAGTTCAGGCGAGAAAGTGATACGCAACCAAAACAAAGTGTTCATGACACCTATATGATCTTCCACTTGTATTTGTACACTGGGATGAAAGCTGTATACCCACCACAAATAACACTCTCTAAAATTATGGAAAAATAAGATTATGGAAAAATCTAAGATTATGGAAAAATATGCATCTATAAGTTTCTCAGACAGTTGCCAGCACTGCAGGCTAATCTCAACCTCCTAGCACCCTTTTTGTCTAATCCTGAAAAGAAGCGAGCAATTCTGCCAAACTGAGTTATTTTTATGACATACGGACAAATATTCACTAAGGGATAGTCTGAAAATACTAATTAATTTCCATTTCTGACCTAAGCAAGATTTCCAGCTTTTAGATGTGACAGCCTACTGTATTAGCCTTCAGTGCCACCTGGCATCTAGAGCTATTTTTACTGCATAAGCTTCATTTCCATCAGAATAGAGTTCAATACGACCTTTATATAATGTTCTGATTTAGTTTGTATTTTGCTTGGAATATATGGAAAAGTAATTAACTAGTTAGCTTCAGGCACTGAAAAAATAAAATATGCATTTCAAGAATAAAAAGAAAAAGAATTGTTACAAATGTGTAAACCAAGTTAAGAAAGAGAGTAAATCTGTTACAGACCCTGGGAGAATGGCCAATCCTTTCACCTAGAATAATATGGAAAGATGCTTTTCCTCTTTGTAATGCATGAAACGGAATGGTTTTGCACACCACTGCAAAATTATTTTGCTGCAAAAGAAGCCTGAGAGCACACTGTCACAATACTTCAAGCACTGCTGTACAGTGGGCAGAAAATTGAAGTCCTTGAGCCTAGACCAGATGCATCTTTGAGGTTTTGAGGGTGAGAAAGTAAATGTATTGAATACCTCATGAGCTTTTGGGAAAGTTTCATTTCAGTAAGCTATGGGCATCTGTTTGTTTTTTTTTTTTTTTTTCTGATAATCATCAAAGGAGTTACAATTTCAACTTCTTGCAATCAACCTTTAGAGCATTATTTTCCGGAAAAAGAGATACTTTTTCTGAAATCCAATTTCATAGCCAAAATCAGTTAAGTATTTTTAAGCCAAACATATAGTATAGTTAGCATATAAAGATATAATTCCTATGCAAATATTAATCTCCGTAATATCTCAAATATTTTTCAGCTGAGCTCATAATGTAGTTATCTGAGAATCTACGATGTGTTGCCAGCACTTTAAGAAACTGGATCTCTTCTACTCTTTGACGCACAGTGCAGCACCAAATGGTGAAAACATTTGCTGACATGAAGGAAAGACAATGACAAATTGATTAAAATATTCCTCTGTTCAAGCAAAACACCTATCTAATATTTGAATCACAGAATCACAGAATGGTTTAGATTGGAAGGGACTTTTAAAGATTGCCTAGTCCAACCCCACTGCTCTGGGCAGGGACACCTCCCACTAGACCAGGTTGTTCCAAGCCCCGTCCAGCCTGGCCTTGAACACCTCCAGGGATGGGGCAGCCACAGCTTCTCTGGGCAGCCTGGGACACGGTCTCACCACCCTCACAGTAAAAAAATTTCTTCCTTACGTGCAGTCTAAATCTAGCCACTTTCTAAACTATCTAATATCCAACTATGCTAAACTATCCAATATAAAGCTCTCTAAAGCTATCTATTCCACCATAAAGAGTTGTGAAAAATCAAAATCTTAAAAATTTGATAATAAGCATCAACCTCAAAGTAAAAATAAACTGGGACAAGGGAAAGCTAAGGATTTTAATAATTTTGTGTAGTGTTTTAGATCTATGAAAAAAGATATTCAGTGACCTTTTAAATGCAGGTATATTTAGAACAAGAAAAGGCATGCATTTTTTTTGCCAGAAATGTGGCTCACACTTTTACAACATTTTTTACAATACAAATTCCATTCTGTGTTTTGTTTGTTTTTTTTTAAACTCTCCACATCCCATGAAGAATTTTATTTCTAAGGAACCTATAATTTCACCAGAAAACTGGTAAAAAATTCTACTTATAGCTAATACAAGATTGCATACTGGTTTTAAATCTACGCATTAGTAATGTTTAGCACTTATGTCTGGCAAATGCACATTAAATGTTTTGGTATTGTCTCTATCCTGTCAATTTCCAGAGGTCCATAAGGGGAAACCCAGCCCTTGACATAGGCAACTTTCTATGGGAGCAAGTACATAATCTCCATTCTATCATACATTGTGATCTAGAAAGTAGGTGCTGGCTTTGCTTTGCCATTTCAGCACGCTACTCTCAAGAACAGAGTCAGCATTTGAGCAATGGGACACTACATCAAGGAAGGGCTCGTGGGTCCGAAACCTCCATGAGAAACTGCCCCTTTCACAGTAAGGCTCTGACTGACCCCAGGGACAGTCCCTGGGAAGTACTAGAGCTCAGGGAAGCAACGTTATTTCTTCCTAATATGCTAGTAGTCAGAATCAAATTTACCTAAATAATAAGTGTGAAAAAGAGTGAAATCTAAAAAAAAAAAGTAGAAAAGAGAACAGAAATCCATTAATACTACAGAAGTCTAGAGGATGTCTAACAGGAAAACTAGTAAGGTCTCTCTTAAGAAGTATCTAGGATATGTCCAGTAAGTCAGGTTTGAAATATCTGTTTGTTAAAATAATTTATAATTTTTCATCTTTTTCAATCTTTTTATTTCAAACACAAGTGACCGATCTATTGTTTCTTATTCTGCAAATAGGTTCCAAGGCAAACACTAAGGCAATGGTGTGCCTTGGTGGTACCCTGTTTTAAAAGGCTTCTTAAACAAGAAATCTAGGGGAGAAACAAAACACCAGTTTTAATACACAGAGAAGCCTGGAGTTTTCCTAACAGAAACAAAAAAACCCCACACAATGTGGAAGAAATGTATATTTCAGTTATTGTTTAACACCATGTTCACAGAGTAAGTTTAATGGGCAGATCTTAAGATTTTTAGATGTCTTTTTTATGACTTTTTGATAACTCTTAAGTGCTATCTCTAGTACAACTTTATTCCTAGAACTTCTGCTAAACTTCATTCTAGAGACTTTCCAATATAAGTCCCCTTCTCCACTTTACAAGGCATTTTCAACTTTTGTTCTTTCTCAGAAACGATTTTATTCCCCTTGTCTTTTTACCTCTTTAGGAAAAAAAATACTACAATAACTTATATAGAGATATGGAAGGGAACAATGAAATATCATACTGAATTGTAGAAGAGTAATATTATTTTCCATGGGAAAAAATACACTGCTTGTAGTAGTTGTACACAGATATACAATGCAGCTTTTTATACACGTACATACTGTGCCACAAGGTTGTTGTAGGGATTACTTTTTATTAATGACTTTGAAGAAGAAATTTCTGTCATACATTGGGTCTACTACCTCTTCAACATTTAAATTTCACTGAAACAATATTAAACTCAAACTGTAAAAGAGCTTTTATCGTCATGAAAGTCTAAATGCATTTGCATATTTTATATAGATGGAATACAAAGACACAAATGCCAGTTACCTAAACACTAGGCTTAAAAAAAATCGGTGACAAAAGTAAGGAACGGCTTCAGTTAAGTGACGATCTCAAAGGGCATGTATTTATTATTTCAGTCAAAGTCACAGTGTAAAGGCAAGTGTTCAAAGTGACACATGTTACTCTTTACTTGTTTCATAGTGTCTTGGAAGATATGTTTGATATCTTTAGAAATTACTCCAGACTCCTTGAGGAGAGGAGGGAGAATACATAAAATTATGGGGAAATGTTTTTGAGATCCAAAGCTTCAAATAGCAGGACATCCAAGAGAAGGTGATACATTAGGCTTAAAAACAATTTTCAACAAAGCAACCTCCTCCTAGTTCAATAAACAGCTTTAAAAGACTCATGGCAGATATGTCGATGGGAAAAGAAACACGGAAACAAATCTCCAAGAGAACAGTCCTGAGATCTAGACAAATGCTTACCTAGAAGCAGGGCTAATGAAAACCGTGTTGAAACTGTGAGGATCATTTGAAAGACTCTTTGCTTTAACTTTGGTTAAAAAGCTTGTAAAAAATGAGTATGCTGTGTCTCAGATGAAATAAATTTAATGAGTTTTAATTACAGTTCATTAGACTGAAGCATCCTGAAACTGAAGGAAGCTCTGTGAAATACCATTTATACAGAGAGATACTCACAGGACATTTATTATTTCAGAATTATTGTTCTTCAACCTAGTGGTTACAACAATCAGAGTAAAATTTTATTAACATCACTTCCATGAGATTACTCATGGAGGGTGTTGTCAGAGAAGCTAGACTCTATCCCAAAAAGCAGAGTATGGGAAATAGCATTATTTTATCTCTTTGATCTAACAGAAAAAGAAATTCTAGTTTTGATCCAGATCACAGCTCCATTAAAAGTTTATAATGTACAGAAAATGTTCAAACAATGTTTATAATCTTCATGAAATTAATTTATTGGCTGCAATTTATCCTACCTCATATTCTTTAATAAGTAAAGTTATTGTTTGCAAAAATACTACATTGCCCTCCAATTAATCTTTTCATGTTTCCTCCCCTGCACTGTTACACTGAATGCAGTCTCTTGTTGCAGACCGTTCAGAAGACAATCATAAGGTACTTCTAATGATTTTGAATGTTAAGAGATGACTCCTGGGCCTTGCAGCTGGAAGTGTGTCCATACCTCTTCCACAACACTACCTGATCAGCACTAGAATCAGGAGGTTAATTACACTCCACCAAGAGAAACGTCACAAACCGGAAGAAATTTGCCTTTCTTTGGAAAAGGGCAAAATCTGGTAGCTGATAGAACTTCCTTTCTGCCTATACAAGGCGCATCCCACTGAAATGACTGTGAAAGGCTCTAGGTGACTGCATGAGGCTTTGGATGCTGTTTCTATTTATTTTTCAGCACCCCTGTGTCTTTCAAAGTGCATGACTGCCTTCCTACTCTGAGGAAGAGGCACCTGTTTTAAACAGAACACACAGCTTTGTAAATGTCAATACAGTCTCAGACATAAGTTGTATCAAAACCATCCCATAAGAATGCATTAATCTGTTACTTTCAAAACAACAACACCTGGTCGTATCTTAAAGCAAAATCAATAGAAACTATAAATTATAAAGCATCTGAAGGGCTAGTATTGCTTATTAAATTTCAAGATATAAATTAATCTTAGGTAAAGAACAATTGTACTTTATTCATAGATTTTCCCCTGGAAAAACTAGAAGAAGTAACATCTTTATAAAGAATGTTTAAAAATAACTTCATTTTCACGTGCGTGCCCTTCATCACTAAATTTAAAACTTTTTCCTTCTCTTAATGCAACAGTCTGGTTTTGATTTTGACTCCCCCAGGAGCAAGATAGTGCACTTTATTGTTAAAATTTATATTGCGCTTCTAGGTTGCGCTTTCACTGCACCTAATTTAAGCCCTAATCTAGCAAACACATGCTTAAACACATGGTCACAAAGACAGTAGGTCTACCACGCATTGACTATTCAAATACTAAGTACGTACTACACTGCTTGGCTGAGGAAGATCTGAAACAAGCTATGTAAAACTGTGCAGAATATTATTGTTTCATCTCATGGAATTTCTAAAAAAAAAAGTATCTATACTTAAATATAGCTTATTTTGATCACAGTCACATTTCATGCAAATGTAGAGTTGGATTATACTCTTATTAAAATCTAGCAAAAGACTTTAAGATACAAATTTGGTACTGAAGGCAGAGACTAGACTTGTTTTTCCGAAAGGTGGAAATTTTCATTTGAATAGGAAAAAAATATTATTCTGTGCCTGGAAACGTTCAGTCAAATTAATTCCTGCAAAAAGTTGCAAATCAAAAATCAAGATCTTTCCCGAGAAAATAATTGTTTTAGAAATAATTCCCAGACAATCTATTCATGTGAAGCATCAATGTCCTAGAACCATATTAAATAACAGAAAGTGTTACTGTTACACTAATTCACCTACTTTTGTAGGTATTTAGTCATGTTCCTTTGTAACATAATTTCTGAGCAGTCAAAATTTATTTGCACAAATGTTTACAAATATGTGTTTTGTCTCATATTGTAAATCTACCATGTACCATTTATGCCAGAGGCATTTGTTCATCTGTCCAAATCAAAGAACAAAAACATTGTGGTGCTGTATGTTTGTGTACTTCTAGCTGTTGATTTGTCTGTTTGGGAATATCTATCTGCATCGCTGTATCAGTGCAACTCCCACATGTATACTCTTACTGCAAACAGCATCCTCTCATGGAATAACTAACATGAAAAGGTCACCAGTCTTTCCATGAAGAGTTTTCATACTCAAAGTTACACTGGTGTAGCTATTACTGCATAAATAATTGTGGCACATTTTTAGTTGCTAACAAACCCTGAAACACTAAGAACAATAACAGTAAAAACAATGGTGAAAAATTAGGTGCAGCTCAATCAACCAACAACAAATAAGTAAATGATTTGATTTTGAAACATATTTGATCAAGTCTTGGGAGAAAATATTCGAAAAAATACTGGTGTAAAAGATGTTATTGATATAGGTGAATTCAAGGACATTATGAATGTTTAGGAATATTATGTGATGGAGCAATCATCAAAAGACGTTCATGGTAAATTATTGGTTGAGCTTTGCTGAACACAAGAATTATGTAGAGAAATAAACAAAGCAGTGATACTAGGACAGAGTAAAACAAAGCAGTCAGAAGTGATTAAAAACAATCCATTTAAACAAATACAAAAGCAAACAAACAATGTCATCTGGCACTCCAAAAGGCAAAGGCTCCCGAGGAAATGAATATAGAATGTGTAGTCTTTTGTGAAACTATTGACATTTCAGCTGGTAAGTCTAAAAGAGATCTGTAGTGCAGCCCATGTGGCTGTCATAAATTCCACTTCCCCCCTTTCGCCCATTTTCAGCTGATGTATCTGGTTTGCTTGGCCAGCTCACAGTTTCAGGCTTTCACAAAAATGGCAGGGATGTTCAAAATGCAACAAGGGAGTCCATACCTTCATGAGATGCCCCAGTGGTTGACAGGAATTATGGTTTTACAAGGCACAACCATAGCAAGATTGTCTTGAACATTACTGCAGCATATTCATGTGCCCTTAAACTCTATCTCTACAAAATGTGCATACTTAAACCAATTCCATAAAGGCAAAAAAGGGGGATTTTTTTTCTTTTTAATGTAAAAAACATCCTTTGGTAACTGACACTTCTACTGAACAGCTGCAATAGTTTTCTATTAAGATATTTTCCATGAAAATTTCGAGACTGACAGGTCTCTGGATCTCTCAAGAAACAGACAGTTGAAGGCTGATGCTTAACAATTATAACATATACTCCTCTGGGGTGTGTTAGTACTCTACAGTTCTTTCCCAAACTCTCCCTTTCTCCATTTCACAGTGCTTTTTCTCATCTCAGTCATGCTTTCTTTCCATTCCACTACTATCTTCATCTTAAAAGCTCTCTTTTACTTCTTTCTCTATTCAGTGTTAGTCTTAACTATTCTGCCTCTCTCACATTCTACTGTTGGCTTTGTTCTCCATCCTTTCATTTATTATTCTCCAATGTGCCCTAATTACTTATATTGCTCCCATGTTGTAGGTTAGTGTTGTAAACAGTGCTCAATCCTTCTTTGCCATCTTTCTTTCCTCATTCACTTTCCTTACTTTTTCTCCTTTGGTCCTCTGGAGACCTTTACTTCTTTTAACAAGGAACTATAAAGTGACTCCCTATTCATTTGATGTTTTAGCTCACTGAGTTTATACAATTCAATGCCATTTCAAATATGTTAAGCTGTTTAGTGGCATTTTTCTTTGGTATGTTGTCTTCTTTCTCTTTAAATACTCCCAAGCTAGTGGATTGCCAATTAATTAGAAATAGTTAATCTTCCCAATAGAATAAACACTATGTGTTTGTGTCTCTTGGGGAGCTCCTAAACAAATTATTATGACTGTGTTGTTAGCTGTTCTTACTACTTGGCAGCCTGTCAATGGAAATAAAAGTTCACTGAGCAGATATCCAGGCCATAGTTTGCAGAATGTTTTCTTTGAGCAGGATGGTTGCGCACCTGCTGTCCTTCCCTTCCTTCATTGCTTGTTCCCAGGCTGCACTGTCTTGAAGGATATCGGTTTTGGGGACCATGCAGATGATTGAGCTTCACCAGCACACAGACAGATAAAAAACTAGCACAAATACTGATATTTTTTTTTAACTCTTCATTGCTTTTGACCTGGTTTGTCATTTGAAGCACGATGTGCCAGCTTAACCAGAAGGAAGAGGCAAAAAAGGAAGGAACATGTGGTAGAGAAGATTTTGAACTACTACTGGAGGAGTATATCTCCTACTAACTCCAGACTGAGGGAAAAAAAGACAAAAGGAAGGGGTGCAGACAGAAAAGAAGAGAACCCAACACCGATATGGCTATTTAGCATGTGTTACATGCAAAATAAATCTGGTCAATATTACTTTTCTAAAAGTAATATTGACCAGATTTATTCTCTCAAGGAATAGTTACCATGATGCAGATGTAATCATAAATTATTCATACCTGCTGAAGTTGGTTCCTCTTCAAGAGAGGCTGTGCAAAAAGGCAGCAGGGGTTGGGGTGGGAGGTGGGGACAGTGAAGGGGGAGAGAAGAGAAGAGAAGGGAGAGAGAGGAAAATACAAATGAAGAAATCCATATAGTCCTAATTGTTATGTTATCTATATTTTCTTAATATACAAGCAGTAAGACATCATGAAAAATTTTATTCTAAATAGTTTGATCAACTTGAGTAATGGATGTTTCATCTTAGTGGAGAACAAAGCTAAAACAAGTTAGGCTTTAGTTTACATTTATTACATTGTTAAGTTCTCCTAATTTAGCTAATAGGATAGCCTCAATACTGCAACAGCAACACTCAAAAGAGAAGTTTCAGTCAACTTCTCTGCAGCTAGCCAGAGCTAGCTGTTGCAGTACTAAAAAGGACCTGTTCTTAAGGTAAAGCCTTCTAAAAATCCAAATACAGCACCCAGTTATTTGGTTAACTAATGGAGACGGTTGTCTGATGACACAGCTAAACCAGCTGCTGGTTAGCTGTTAATGAGAGGCACAGCCCACACCTTTATCCCATCTCTCCATCCTCCACCGCTTCTGTTCCCTTCAGTATCTTCCCAACTTGGCCCTGGTAGTAATGAATTAATGATTGTGAAATTAAGTAGTTAAGGAGCAAAAATGGCAATTTTGGGGTTTAGATTTTTTTTTTTTTCTGGTAGGATTGGGTGTAGGGAGGGAGTTGTCCATTGGACTCTCCATTCCAGATGTCTATTGTCTGAGGAAAGCAATAAAAATCCACATCGTCATGCTAGAACCTTTCCCTTTTGGCAATAGAAAATCATTATATTGCCTGAAGTTACCATCAGAAAGCACCTTTGACTGTACACTATCTATTACATGTACATTCAAAAGAAAGACACAGACGTATTCACAGTAAAACTGTATTTTAAAAATACATCAGTGACCTAGTTCTTTCTCTCCTTGCAGTCAGTACATTTTATATACACATGCATCACAAAAACAGTCCTCTCACAGTCTTGCAAAGTTTTCAATGACAGAAAAAGCAGCAATCAAATGTTTCTCACTTGGATACTCTAAAAGCACCTAGAAATCTGATATGACTCTCCATAAATGTGATATAGAGACACTCTTAAGATACTAAACACAGGTATCCGTACTTTTATTCTTTCTCTATTAAGGAGTCTCTTCTGCCAGTTGAAACAGAAGCTCCTTCTGTTTGATTTCTTGCAGAATCAGTTCCATACAAACAATGCTCCTACAGCCATGGCAAACATCGATCCACCCTGATGACGTCAGAGCTTGCCCTTGGCATAGATAAAGATTTCAAACGTTTTCTCAAAAATCAGTGCCATGTTTGGTAAATTGACTTCTTTGCCTTCAGTATCACTCCATCTATTATGCTGGGAAAAGTTAGGAAAGGAGCAGATTTTTCCTTTTTTTAGTGAAACTTCATCAGACATAGCAGAGACTTTGTCAACAGACACCACCGCATTTGAGACCAACAATACACCTTGGCTAATTCAGTACAATATTCTATATACAACTGTATGTGACAATTAATGCTGGACACATCAGTCATTTCTGATTGCAGACTAGCATGGTGTCCTATTGGGGGCTGTCAAATCCAATCGATAGAAAATAATGAAGTACTGCCTGAAGTGCCAACCAACCATCTTGTCTCTAACTAAAGTTTCCTGGAGTAAATAGGTGATTTTTATTTATATAGCTTGGTGTTCAGATATACACTTAAGGCTCCATTACAACATCAGTACATTATGAAATGTATAATCTAAAATGGCCTAAACAGGGTACTTAACAGGCTAACCCTTCCATTTTGTAACTTCTCATTTAGTGTCTAGATGTGTATTTTGAAACTAGATTAATCCATTTTGCAGGATGTATATACGTAAAGATTCCATCAAGATTTTAAATTTTATAACAACATGTTCTGTTACTGTGTAACTACTGAATTTAAGTAAAACGTGTTTGTAACAGTACAGGATTTCAAGACAGTGAAAGAAAGAAGGGAAAATATTACCCTACTGTTTTTAAATTGAACTAATCAGATACATTATTAATTCAATAACAATATGACAGCTGATGCCACAAAAAAGAAACTGAGTTTTTAAATCTGAAGAACAACAAAATCAGAAGTAAACAAACTACAAACTAATTAATAGCATGTTATAATTTTTCAAAATACAAGTGGCAGAGAGTACTGCACAAACAGAACAGAACATGGAAGTTAGTTAGAAGTTCCCTTATTAAATTTTACAAATGCCCAAAATCTGTATTAGCTGCAAGCTCAACTGCTGCCTGAGCAACAAATAATTGAAAGTACTAGTGTCTGTGCATTAAAACTGGTTAAACAAAATTGTCCAATTACACAAGGAATATTCATTCCAGTAACAATTTTTTTTTCAGACTGCTATTTGAATAATATTCTTAGACTTAATTATTGGGATGAATACCAGCATTAGCAATTCAAAACCAGGTTCTGTTAATACCCTGATGGTTGTTTCAGTGGGACCACTCTGCACATAGGTACACATCTAAATAAAAAAAGATAGATGAATCTCAGCTGAAATAAATCATTCAGATGCCAAGGCAGCTATGCTAATAACATTACTTTTCCGTTTATTTAATTACTTTTGAGTATTTGATTGCTGTTTTAGGCTCTTTCAGGAATAGACTATGTTCATTTCTTGTCTGAGTTAGACTAGCGTTAGCGAGAGCTGCTTTTGTAAAATGCAAAAAATCTAGTTCAACTTGTCAATACTGTATTCCTTAACCCTAGACAGAAGTTAAAGATGCATATGAAAAATAGATATGAAAATGCAGTTATGATCTTGTTTTTACTTCATGCACACTTTTTAAAAAAAATCAAATGAACTTAATATCTTGCTATATGTGCCAGGACTTGTTTTACTCCCCATAGCTTGGTAAACCACGATTAAAAAAACAGCCTTCAGTAAGCTACTGAATACTCAAGGAATAAACTATTTTTGATTTATCATACCATGTCAAATGCAATGTCAGCATCTCTGCTTTCCACTCATGAAGTAAATGCACAAAATTACCACACCAAAAATTTCCTACACGACACCACTCTTTTTTTCCATCAGCAGTGATTTAAAACTTGAAGTTATTTTAAAAAGCTATTTATACAGTGACTCATCTCCATAGTAATTATCTGTAATTTCCTTTCCTTACTTATTTCAGAGGGGTGGAGAAGGGAGTAAGCTGGAATCGCCTTGCTCAACTGAGCTGGCACAAGCTAGTGACTCACTGTGCTGGGTGGTGGATCAGCATTAGCCTGCTTTTCTCCTTCTGACTCCAGAGCAGTGAGACATGTACAGAGGAGACAGGTATTTGACAAAAAAGCCCCCCAAAGAGTCACAGACATCACCAAGTCATGATCTGATAATGGCATTGAATGACTTTAAGTTGTAAACTACTCTGCAGCTTTAAAGCATTTTCAAGAAAATTTTTCTTCCCCTTTTAATGCATCATTGACAAAATATAATAAGACATATGGCAGCACAAACATTAGCTTTATCTTACAGAAAATCTGATGTTCACTTGGGAAAACTTAATAATGTTTTCCTTAGATGTGAATAATACAGCATCACATTAGTGGGGAAAAAAGTCCAAGAAGACATGGGCAGATTTGGAAAGCATATATCAGGGTACATATTGTCCAACATATACTAGCTTAAGGGAGATAATGTAAGAAGGCAATGCTCGGATAATATCTGAATACCTATGTCAGACCTCTGATTATTTCTGTTACAATGGTAGAAGCCTTGATGGGTCTGGGAAAAGTCTGAACTTTGAAGCATAGGTAGCTTGAGGGAGGCAGATTCAGTGTAACAGCACGCTATACTACGTTACATATTATGACAAATTACATTAGTTTTGTGTTTATATTAAGGCTTGTGTTAATTTTATATTAATATATTTGCCTTTAACATTAAAATAAGATGACAGACATACATAGAAGAATAAACTTAGATATATGACATTATCTCTATGGAAAAGGCTATGCAAAAGCTCTACAAAATTAACCAAATGAACCACCTGTGAACAGTAGGGTCCAAGAGCAAATAACTTTTTTCTGAATGCAATGTCAAAAATAAATTATATTCTGCTCAGCATCAAATCTCAGGATCTCAGAGGACCTGCACACTAGGAAGACTGACTGACTGACTTCCCAGAAACTCAGCATCAGTCATTAAAAACATGATTTTAATGCTACAGATGTTTAATTTAAAATATGTGCTTAAGAAATCTGTCTCTTCACTCGTGCCCCATTCGACAGGCTTCAATTCATTTTTTTCAATAAACTGGCTCAATGTTCTTTGGAGCTCAGCATGGCCCTGTGGGCAGTATTGCCATGACTGGTGAGGCAACCCATTGTCAATCGGAGAACTGAAACAAGCTGTGTTTTCACCAAAGTCCACCTTACACCCAACCTCTCTCTGTCCCATGCTGTGAGGTCAAATGTGTTAAAGACACCTTCAAGCCACAGCTCAGATGATCAATGCTATCTCACCAACTCATAGCAACTAACTCAATCAACTCCACTGGTTGCCACTGCAAGAACTGATATAAATAACTGTGACCCCTGGTTACAGAGAGGAGGAGCAAATCCTAAGAAAAACAGATTATTTTCAAGATACATGAATCCGACGAATCTGAAAATGCACCATGAATCTGGAAAACGCACTCTTTATGCCAGTTGATCAAAGATACATCTGTTTGTGTGAGCAAGAGGTTTTTATCTTACAGTTTTACAGTGATGTTGGTTTTGTTCTGTTACTGTGTGTTAATTGTAATTGTAGTCCTGGGACACCAGCACATCATTCACCATTCACCAGCCCATGGGAACAGCAGTGCCTCCTTCTAGCTTCAGCTGACTAAGTTGTTTTGGCAGCTATTCTTGAAAAAAAAACCAAAGCAGAACAAGAAGGAAGGTACCAGACAACTTACTAGTGCATGTCGGAGATAACTCACTATGAACCGATAAAACTCTGCTTGGATGACAGATGTTAAATGGAAAACAAAGTCATTAATTAAGAAGCCCTACAAATGCTTGTGGCACTTAGTAGAGGAAACCTATCACTCTTCATATGTTTACATTCAGGTAAGCACTTAAAGCCTATGAAAAACTTACTCTTTCTTCTCTTCTTTATTTTATTTAAAGAAATAAATTTCTAGCAAAAAGTGCATATCTGAGCAAAACTTCAGGTATTATTAAAGTCTAGAATACTAGTGTCTTTTTATGACAGTGTTAGAAATACCAGTGAAAGGTGGCTAATTCATTCTCCCTAGTCTTCCTTTATTTTTTCTAAGCATCAGGACCTGGTGCTGAATAAGAGCATGTTTAAATATGAAATAACAGATTTATTTAGGTGAAATTCCCTATTCTGCAGAAGACAAGGTTAGATAATGATTTTTGTGGTTAGTGCCTTCACATTTACCACTCTGTAGAACAAAGCAGTCAATGGAGGACCCTCTGAGCCTAGTATTTGGCAGGATGTTCTTGTTAAGGAAAACAGCGTAAAAAGATTTCGTTTTAAAACAATTACTCAGTTCTTAGTCAGCTGCAGTTCTTGCCAAGGTTTCAAGTGCTGCCAAAGGCACAGCAGTACTTAAAGCTGTAATTCTGAAAGCAGGAGTAGTCTGTCATGACTTGAAATATCACACAATTTTACACACACACACACACACACACACAGAGGCTGCCATTTGCAGTTTTGCGAAGATGTGTATGTTCCAAAAGAGCAAAGAATGTAATCACAAAATATCCAGCACTTTTATGTACTAAAGCAAGTGGAGTCAAATGGCTAAGCACCTAAGACCATAAATCAGTGCAGTAGTCTTTGCTTCTTTAAATTTCAAATTGCATTCTCCACCATCAAAACGCATAATCTTAAAACTAAATACTAAAAAAGGCTGTAAAATGTAGTTATGGTAAAGTAGGTATCTGCTAGCCTCTGTTACACTTATGGATGCGAAAACTTATCCAGGATATCCCCATAGTTACATATAGAAAGTGTTGCCTTCTGAGCCAAGCAGTTTCATATTTTTATATTTCAGTCACTTGCCTGAAGCTTTTTCACTTGGTTGTTTTCTGTGTTTTAAGAGAAATTTCACCAACTATTCTTATATGAATAGAAAATTTTTAAGTATCATCATATATCGGACTGCAAACTAATAATGATGATGATAATTTTTATTTTACAGATATTCTCCCTTATGGAAAAAAAACCCCACGCACCACACAATAAAAGCCTGCTGAGATGCTCACAGTGTGTTTGAGTCTGTTTTGGACTTGTACAGAGGGCTGGATAAGCTGTCTCACTGCAGATGTGTGCCCAAGTACTTGACTTCGACCTAAGACAAAGGTACCATTCCAGATAAACCGCTCCTTTTTATTATGGGCTGAAAATGTGTTGTGTCTCAATCCGCAGATGACAGAGGTGGACTGAGAGGGCAGTTTGACCTGCTTTTTGAGAACAGTTTACAGTTTGCAGGCTGGGAAACTCCTGGCATTTGCTCTCTGTGCAAGGGAGGAAAGCAAGGCTTTGTCAAAGCTACCAAAATTCAGGCTGAAACAAAGTGGGACTCACATGAGTAAAGGTTGAACAGGGTCTGAGCATCAACAAATCTTCTACCAGAAATAAGGTAGAATAACTATCATACTACCTGACAATATACAACATCCAATAAAATGAGGAAAGATTCAAAAGACAACAAACAATGCTCAAAACAGAGCAGAAAATAGCCATTAAGACAAAAAAATCCCAGCTCTACATGGTCCTGTAATGCCAGATACCAGTGCATGAACTTTCTGAGACACTATTGTACCATTTCTCACCCCAGATTAACCTCAACGAGCCAGTCTGCTGTCAACAGACTACGTCCAGGCTGACCAGCTTGTCTCGCTGAAATACACACTAGGAAGTTTAATAAACACACAGGAAAACCCAACAACATATAACCTCAAAATTTCAGGACAAATAGGTGTCCTGCAATTTTCAGTGCTCTCCCAAATACTTTGTGCGTTTTGGCAAGCTTCCTAATATGCCCGTTACAAAGATTCTACAGCCATCCTTTCTGGGGAATGAAGTTGTATAAACCAACAAGCAGACTATAATTTTGTCATCATATGAAAAGTCTTTAGATTACATCAAGAGAAAATGAAAAGTATTCAATAGTCACTGTTTCATAGAAAATACTCTACAACATATTAATCAAAACTGCATAGGACCAGTTCTCAGTTCAAATGCCTTACTTGGTTCATAGGCCTTACAGAAGAATTAACTTTTTTTAAAAAAAATCCAAGTCTATAGTATTGTTTTCAGCATGACTGAGGGATGGCATACTGCTTCACTGAGATAATTTCCATGCAACACAATCTTCATCACAGAAAATCTGAGCTGTAAATTATATAACATGCCAAGAGGAGAATTCAGAGGAGCAGATGGCAGCTAAAATGAAGGATGTGGCATTAGAGGAGTCCCATGCAGGGAGACATACCGCTTTAGTGCGGTATGTGTTTTTATTCATTTTTTAGTAACTTCAGGAATGAAGAACAGGAAATACGCCACTGTTGTGCTTTGGGCTTAACCAGCCACCGGGCGACCGACAGATGCTCCCCCCTACTTCACTTCAAAGAAAGGCAGAGGAGAGAGCGAGAGAGAGACTTATGAATTTAGAAGGAACTAAACTACTTTAATGAAATATTAATAATAAAATGAAAAGAAAATAATGAAAGATACACAAAACCCTATCAAGCTCCCAGGATGACAATCATGACACCGGCTGGTACTGGGGAAGTCCCAGACTGGACTCAGTGATGGATGGGAACTGGATTCCGGATCTGCATTCAGGATCGGGGTCAAAGGCAGATGAACACAGATAGTCCTCCTCGGACGCCGGCTATTGAAGAAAGAGGGCTGACCCTTTGATCCCTCAGCTTTTTTTATACTGAACATGAGGCAGATAGGATGGAATACCCCGTTGGTCAGTTTTGGGTCACCTGTCCTGTCTGCTCCTCCCCGCAGGTGGGACCCCACTGTGTTTTTCTGCCTCTGACCCTCCAACGGGGCAAACAACAAAGTTGGTTGGCCTTGGCTGTTATAGCAATAAGTATAAGCAAGAGCCTCTCTGCATACCATGCCTGGGCATCAGCTATAAACATTGGTCTGATCACTCTGAGAGAGTGAACAGTGTCTGCACAATATGCTGTTAGTTTCAGTAGTTAGAAGAGGCCCAGCTAAGAAGCAAAGTTACTGAACAAAATTGGTCCTATTTTACTTCAAGCCAGGACACCCACCATAAAGGTATATGGCATGAATATGGTATAGAAAAGAGAAGACTTGAGTCCTGGTGCAAGAAAGGCAAAGCAGATATTTTCAAATCAATAAAACAATATTTTGATTGCCAAGGTAAATTTTGGAGACTGCAAAATACTGTTTAAGGAATGATTGACATATTGTGATTGACATTCACTTCTAACTTTTTTGATTTGGCAGAAACAAAAGAAGATCCTATTACCTTTGTAGCTAATATTGGCTTTATATTTAACTTCAGTACATCTGGAATAAATACCTAAATATATATGAATTCATTATTGTTTAATATCGAAAAATATATGTTGAAAAATATGTATGATGTACACTGCGGCAAACCAGTGTCAATAATGTCCAGCTTCAATAAAATATTGCCCTCATCTAGATCTCAAAGACTCTATTACCATATGTCTATGTTAAAAACGGCAACAATGACTCATAGAAAATTTCAGTTTATCTAAGGATGTCTGCAGAGGTCATATTGCCTAGCACATTGTTCTGCCCTAAAATACAAATGACAAAGAAACTTACTTTAAACCTGGGGCACTTTGAACAAATTGTTGTGCCCTGGACTGGTTTTACTGAGCACGTGAAGTTCTTTGCTGACAACTGTATTTCAATGAACAGAAATGCCAAAAGAGAAACATGCTTAAACATAAGTGTAAGAATAGACGTTTTTTCTGCCTTGCTGACACTAATATGGCTTTGCTACATGCAGTGAAACAAGGAAAGAGAGAACACAGTGATATGAACTAAAAAAAATACACCTGGCTTGAGGTTTCTTTCTTCTCAGAAATGCTACATTTTTCCCTTTAATTTGTCATGTATATACTAATAATATATATGATATATAACAATTTTTCAGAAAATGATTAAAACTTGAGTACTCAAGGATTTTTCTCATGAACAAGTGAAGATAATTTACATTGATTTTTCTTTAGCCTTGGTGAATAAAGCCACTAGAAGTCAAAAGTTTATCAGCCTTTCTGACTTCACCCCTGTAAGAAGCATTCTCACAGCAGCCCTCAGACAACATTCTGGTGCTCCTCCACTCCTCTCAATTTTCATTTGTGTAGGGATCAGGCCTATTGATTTTGAGGTAGGGTTGGGCTTTTTTCAAGATTTTTTTCATCCCAAGCACATGGGCTTTCTGAAACCCACGTCACCTACTTTTCCATACTTTCCTCAGAGCAGTTTTATTCATTTTCCATGTGCATCCCATCAGAAGCAGAGTTCTGCTTTCTCGGAGGATGTTTAGCACCCTCTCCATTTCATAAGCAATCCCAACCAGCACCTGCTGCCATGAGCAATAAGAGTTGTCAGGCTCTGGTGAGCTGTGTTAAATATATGTCCTTCATTCTTTTCCCTCTTCTGTGCTGCAAACAGATGGCAAAACCTCTCCTTGCATTACCCCTTCCAACTGATGTTTGATGGAGTCCAGAGAACTTCACAGAATCAAAAAATCTCCTAGATTGGAAAAGACCTGTAAGATCATCTAGTCCAGTCATTAACCTAACACTGACAAAACTAAACACCACTAAACCATGTCCCTGTGCACTGTATCTACACGACCCTTAAATACCTCCAGGGATGGGAAATCCACCACTGCCCTGGGTAATGCATTTCAATGCCTGATAACCCTTTCAGTAAAGAAATTCTGCTTAATATCCAATCTAAACTTCCCTTGGTGCAACTTGAAGCCATTTCCTCTTGTTCTGTCACCTGTTACTTGACAGAACAGGTCGATTCCCACTTCTCTGCAACCTCCTTTCAGACAGTTGTAGAGTCCAATAAGGTCTCCCCTGAGCCTCCTTTTCTCCAGGCTAAACAACCCCAGTTCCCTCAGC
>VZSZ01009670.1:491916-546741 GCA_013398815.1 Ibidorhyncha struthersii
ATGAGGAAAGGCTGAGAGAACTGAGCTTGTTCAGCCTTGAGAGAAGAAGGCTTAGGGGACACATTATCACCATGTTGCAGTATTTAAAGGGTGGCTATAAAGAGGATGGAGACTCCCTTTTTACAAGGAGTCACATAGAAAAGATGAGGAGCAATGGGTGCCAATTACTCCAGGGGAAATTCCAGCTGGACATAAGAGGAAAATTTTTCACAGTGAGAACCACCAGCCATTGGAATAATGTCCCCAGGGAAGTGGTGTATTCCCCCCATCATTGGACACCTGTAAGATTCAGCTGGATTCATCTGACTGTGCTTTTGCCAAGAAAGTTTGGACCAGATGAACCTTGAGGTCCCTTCCAACTTGGTATTCTATGAATATCCATTATTTTAACATTCTCTTCAGTTTTGACTTGAGACCATATTTTCACAACAGACTTACTAGCAATCAACACCAAAGGCAATTGTTTTGGTACAAACATTGTACAATTATCACTTACAATATTTTCTGCACTGCATTTAATGCCATTTATTTTGCCATTCTGCTTACATGCATTTAGTCTACTAAATTTATATTTCTGTGCAGTATGCACTCTTCAGGCTACCCAAAAACTATAAATTAAAACTTAATTTGTCAAATTATTTTTTATTAATTGCTATTGATTGCTTTCAACAGAATTCTGTAACCTTTGAGAACATCTCCTAATGAGCCAAGTGTCTTGATTATATGATAGTTTGTGTTTAAAAATCTGTTTTATAGTGACTTTCACATAAAACACTGCTATAACAGAGATATGAAACTATATGCTATAGACTTTAGAGTGGAATACTGAGAAATGCCCTCAACATACTGAACGTATAACTGCTACAGCCATACTAAGAGGAAATTTAGTAGTCCATACTCATACTGCAAATTTTAATCATAAGGAAAGTAATACAAGAGTGCATTTCAAATAGTTTAGAAATACCTTAGGGATATTTCCCACTAAAACCAATCAAACAAAAATCAGATTCACACAAAACCAGGTGTGTGCTGATAGGGGTCCACTTAACAACTGCTTTCATTGCTCAAAAGTGGAAACCTGGACATTAAGAACACTGCAGCAATAAGTTGTTGCTCAAGAAAACTCGCAATTTCTCTCTTTGCCCACAAGGAAAGAAATCAGCACAGAATCCAAACATCTATCATAGATAAAGTCCAGCAAGGCAGAACTTGTTTTCTACTCCCCGCCTCCCCCAGCTCACTCTCTTCCCAGAAGAGACTAACCTTCAACCTTGAAACCTGATTGTTCCTTCTACATTCAAACAAACATGGATCAAACTCACCAGTCTGCTGTTTCACTTTTATACTAACAGAACCACTGAAATGAGTTTCAAGAACAAAAATATAAACAAACGGACGCTCCTTTCCTTTGCAATTTTTCCAAATAATAAATCAGTATCAAGAGCAAAGCATGAAGTTTTAATGAAAAAGCACTCACAGATATATAGTAAGATCTCTCTGTTGGCAGTAAGAAACACTGTGAATAAGTCATTTAGGTAGATTCTGTCATGATAGCAATAAATATAGTCAATTTGGGTGACACTACACCTACAGCAGTGACAGCAGATGCTGAAACCTAGAGTCCACACTCTTGTTTCCTAGTATCCTGGGCAATCTGCACTGGTATTATACCCTCCCTAGTATTATACTAGCGAGAGTACTGACAGCAGGCTAAGGCATGTGATTGTTTGTCTAAAATCATTAAGGGATTGGAGCACCTGACATATAAGGAGGACCTAAGAGAGCTGGGACTGTTAAGCCTGGAGAAGAGAAGTCTCGTAGAACTAAAGACAACAGAGCTGGGGTCTTCTTAGTGGTACAGAGTGACAGGACAGGAGACAATGAGCAGAAATACAAAATTCCACTTAAATATATTTAGGTTTGGGGGGGTTGTTTGTTTGTTTGCATGTTTTTTTTCACTGTGCAGGTGATCAAACACTGGCACAGATTGCCATGAGAAGCTGTGAAGTCTCCATCCTTCTCAATATTCAAAACCCAACTGGACATGGCCCTGAGAAACCTGCGCCCCTGATTCTCCTTTGAGAAGTGGGGTTAGATTAGAGACTTCCAGAAGTGCCTCCCATCCTCAACTACTCTGATTTTGTGATCGCCAGTGCTTCAGTCTGCATTATTTCAGGCTACCTAATTTAGAGCTAAGGTAGCTACATTAATATCAATCACGTACTAGATCCACATGACACTAAGCCATTGGAATTCTTTTGTAAGAGTGGATTCTTTTCATTATTTCTACCTTAGACAGAAAACTCATTAGTACATATGTTCAACGTATGGTGCAAACAATCCTTCCTAAAAATCACATATTGTAGGACTATGAAAACATCTTTGAAACCATCCAGTCATTTCCACTTGTGGCATTAAAAGGCATCTGTAACACTGACTGGAAAACAAGAACAGAAATTTACCCTTACTATTTTTTTTGACAAGCTCTTGTCCTGTCAGTGCAGAGGTCAGGATAGAAAACGTAGAGACTTAGGTTGTGCAAAGAAAGCCGTAAAGCCAACAGATCATAGCACTCTGGGTCTAATCTATCTTACTGAATTTTTATTTAACAGTGTGAAAAGGGAAGACCCTCTTTGATTCCTGTGTCCCAGGCTCAGAGACAGTAGCTGTCAAAGAAATAGTTTCCCTTGGATACTGGAAAGACTAAACTGATATGGAAAACACTGCAATGTGATAAACAGGGAACCCCACAATCAATTCTTAATTGCTTGGCAGAATAAAGATGTGATGCAAAACTAGCATGTCTGTTTTTCCTTTCAGCTCTCCTCCCTTCTCTCAGCTACCGTGCTGCACCCGTTTCCTGTATTATGTTTATAAGATCGTTAACTTGTCTTTCCACCCTTCTAAAATGCACATAGAGATTTTTACCATGTTTTTCAATAATGAGTTCCTCTCAGTGAGTATTGAGAGCTGACGTAAAAGGTAAAGACACTTTCCAAAAGGGTACCAAAAGCCTGTTTGAATGCAGCTTTGGAGAGTGTGCCCAGCTCTTCTCTAATGTACTTGTCTCTATCCTCCCTGTCATTGCACATAATTTAATTTTGCACTTACACAAACTAAACATGTTCACCAGTTTATCTTCTCAGACAGCCATTGAATTTCAGATTTGGAAGATCAAAACAGAATAGTTTTAATTTGCTCGTTTTTCAAACGTGAACAACATGGTCATTCATGGTATGTACTGTGATAGCCTTATGGCATTCTAAAATTAGCAGTTCTTTCTTTAACTTTTATCTTCAGTCATGTATTTCTTTCTCTGTTTCCCCTGTGCACACACCAAACAAAATGGGAATAATTTTTATGTAGAAAAAATTTCCTCCAGTATTATTTCAATGTATATAACCACAATGTCATTGCTACCCCCATGCTCTGCCCGTGACTACATTACTTTTCTTTCATCAACTACCCATGTTGATTAGGACACATCTTAACAGTTTTCTTGAATAGTATGTATTAAAGACTTATTCTATTAGTTGTATGTAGCATTTGTGGTTTATGGTATCTCTGTAATTTACATGGTTTCTGGGAATTACTTGTGAGTTATTTAAAGCATGTGAAGTCTGTCAATTTTTTGTCTGTAATGCATTTCAATACCATTGTTAATTACATGTGAATTTTTTTTCAGTCTAGGTTAAAATTCATAATTCCAACGATACAGATAGGAGTCTGCTAAAGAGCTAACTCAGGCCATAGTGTGCTTACTATCATTGGAAAACATCCTGCTATTTGGAAAGTTTGATATGATTACCTTTTACCCGTATCTGTTTAGCTAAATCCTTTTCGACCTCACTTGAGGATGTGCTGTACCGAAAAGAACCACAATGTACTTTTTCCTGCTTGCCTCTATCTTATTCTCTGCCAGTTTATCAGATATTTAGAATCTGTTAAGATACACAGAGCATTGAAATGACCTGGCTACGCAAACACGGTATCACCTAACCTCAACTCTTTTAGTATGACTATGTATAGTATTTAGTGTAAGGAAACACAGGAAGTAAGACAAGATTACCATTAAGGAAAGAGTAGGATCAGAATAGGATTACTAATTTAAAATATACAAACTACTATTACAAACATTTTACAAAAATTTTGGCTTAGATCAAGATGAGAAAATTGTGGAGAGGTATAGCAAGAGGAGTCAGGATTTTCCATGGGTGAATTTTAAAAAAAAACAACGGTAATGAATCTTCTTAAACAGTAATAAGGTGCTATGACCATGTTGGGTTATTTTACGCCTTAGTTTTATTAAGATAGCAACAGGAGTTACATTCTTAAGTCATTGAACTATTCATGCAGTTCCCAAACTGTTGAATCTTTGTTGATCAATTTTGATATTCCTACCTTTATGTACTTTAATGAGTCTATCTTTTTTCCTTTACGTGATTTTGTAACTTCCTAGTTATATGGCATTGTATTTATTTACCTACTTTAATGTGTGATTAAGTAAATTACCTGTTACTTTTTACTGTGAAATTCTCCTGTCTGAGGTATGTCCCTTGAAAATTTGTGACTTTCTAGCTAGTCTCCAGAGATCAACAGTATCCTGTCACCAGGACTGAATAAAGTCTAATAGTGGTGTAACTCATGAGAGGGCTGCACAGAACACTCATCTGCTTTTAAAATTTGCTGTACGGACCTTTGGAGGAGAGACAGACTGACATAGGTTCTGTCTGTGCTGTTTTTTTCCCCCATCTTTTCTTCTTACTCAGTGCCTCCTGACATCCTAGATGACTAATTTTCAACCAAGTTAGTGTTTTCAACTACACAGAAAATTGTCAAGAAACCTTTTTGAGATACTAAGGATTAAGAGAAAAAGCTTTTGGGCAATCACTCATTAAAAAGCCAAAGAGAAGTAAACTTTGTTAACATTCCTTCTCAATTCTTATATCAGCTAATAAACACTGTTGGTAAAAGTGATCACATGACGTCTTGCACTCCTGGGCTTCTCACAGACCCACCTTTCAACTGATTATTTTACTTGAAACACTCCCATGTTTGAATTAATGGAGTGTAACTAATAGCTTACATCATTCATCATCATTTTCACAGGAAATATCAAAATATTATGTTGAAATGCCATTTTTTCCTGTGGTTTATAGGACTTTTAGTGGTTTATATGACTCTGTGTAGGGGAATATAATGCTGAATATACCTCAGACGGCCTTTACTAAAAAGTAACAGATTATTTTTAAAACTATTTTTAAAGTTTTCAAAAAGTAATGGCTAGTCTCTGAATCCATACATGTAGCAAACTCATACAGAACAAGCACAAACTAAATAAACATTCCAGATTTTAGCTAATATAGGAATATTAATCAGTCCTTTACTTAACCAGTGTTGTCCAGTAGATAATCCCTCTGGATTGTAAACTAAAAACGTAATATTCTGCCTGAGTAAGCACCGTGATTACCACATATTCTGAAGCTTTCTATTCGTTTATGCTTCACTCTGTTTACCAAACTGAGATTTTGTTGAGACGTTTGAAGAATTTAGTTAAGTATATGTGTATTTTTTAAAGCCTTGTTAATATTTAGTTGCAAATTACAGTGGCAATTATCAAAATATGTTTTTATCTCAGATTTACTCATAATCAGCACCCTTCCAGCTATGCACAATGCAATTTCCTGCCAACCAAGCACAATATAAATCCAAAATTTTCCTGCAGTAAACCCATGTCAAGGCCATTTTAGGGTAGCATGATACATAGAGCGTGTCCAGAGAAGGGCAAAAAAGCTGGTCAGGGGTCTGGGGGACAAGTCTTATGAGCAACGGCTGAGGGAACTGGGGCTGTTTAGCCTGGAGAAGAGGAGGCTGAGGGGAGACCTTATCACTCTCTACAACTACCTGAAAGGAGGTTGTAGAGAGGTGGGGAATGACCTCTTCTCCCTAGTGACAAGTGATAGGACGAGAGGAAATGGGTTCAAGTTAAGCCAGGGGAGGTTTAGGTTGGATATTAGGAAAAATCTTTTCATTGAAAGGGTCATTCAGCATTGGAATAGGCTGCCCAGGGAGGCGGTGGATTCACCATCCCTGGAGGTGTTTAAAAAAAGGACAGACGTGGTACTTGGGGATACGGTTTAGAAGTGGTTCTGTCAGGTTAGGTTAATGGTTGGACTCGATGATCTTAAAGGTCCCTTCCAACCTTAACGATTCTATGATTCTATGATAGCTGTAGGATAAATTCAGCATGCATAAAAACGGTAGGGAAAGGGTTGGAAAACAGGATTCCGAGGCAGTGTCTTCCCGCTTCTTGTGTGGCTGCACCAAGGTGTGCAACTCGCATGTTAGGCCATAACCAGCTACTATGACATTTTACAGGCAGAAAAAAATGCAGTTGGTGTCTTACCAAAGTTGGACATACAGGAACTAGTACATTTGCCTGCAGAAAACCTATCTTCAGGGAAATAAAGTCCAAATTTCCTTAAAATTGCATTATGGAGACTTAGAATTCACTCCCAGAACAATGGTAGCATGATTTTCAGAAAAGAAAGAAGTAAACCAACCCAACCCTGGGTTCAAGGACTAAGTTCTGCTAGCCGTTTCTCATGATAGAGAGGGATATGCTTGATCCCCATAACAGTGTATTCAGTTTGTGCCTGTGTAGCCTTTATTTATTTATAAAGAATTTAAACCCACATCATTTAGGAGAGTTGCAGTGTGAGAGAAGTGATAAGCCTAGCTGTGACAGTTTCAACAAGACATCTGTAGAAGCAAGGCTGTTGGCATTACCTTTCTGCCCAAGATTGGTGTCCTACACTACAGCTGGCAGAAGCAAAATGTGTGAGCACTACTCAGCCGTCACAGACTGAAGCATGTTAGCGTAACCCAGATTGATGAATCACAGTGATGGACGTACAGTATGAAATACCTGAGGGGCTGTGCTGCTTTCAAATACTTTGGCTGTCAGCAGAAGAAATGCACACAGGGCATGCAAAACGTTCAGATAAGAGGTGCAGCCGCAGAAACACCACTTTGACCTATGCTCCTAATACGAACAAAGTAAGAGACACCACCATCTCTTCTGCAAGTCAATGCTTTTCTGTATCTTTTACCTTCCTATTCTAAACTTCCACAACTCCATGGAGGAGATAGGCAGAAAAGGTGCCTGTTTAAACAGTAGTGTCTATTTCTTGTTTTGCTCTACCATATATACTTTTATACCTACTTCAAGATAATTTAAGAGCTTGGTCAACTTGCAGCTCTTCTGCTCTACTGAAAATGATGTGTTAGCCCATGACCTAATGAGCTTTCTACCGTCTTTTCCCTTGCACTTTGATCTTCTCCTTAAGTTTCTTTAAGATGGAGGCCTGACCTGCTGGATGGTTTGGAGCTATCACTCATATTTATGTTTACTCTGAGTCAAATGCACATAGCAAAATTTCAGTACGTTTGACTTGCACTCTATGCACTGACCTAATGATTAATTGCAACTTCCAGCTGAGTAATTGTTTTGAAATTCAAACAAATAACTATTACATGTTACTCTGATTTCTCCTATACTGTTCCTGTAACTTTGCTTGTTTAAGTAAGTACTCTTTACTGATGGGAGCTAGGCATAAAACTATTAGAAACCAAATTTTAAATGATCATTGATCAGCAGAAAGATATAGAAAAATATCTAATTACATTGATCTTTGGGAAATGTTGGTCATTCTAAGTCACAGCTATGATCTTTTCTCTTTGTGAAGTAGAGTGCTGAACTTTTTTTGAGTTATGTTCTGCAGATAGATACACTTGTGAGTTAGTTTTAACAGTCTCTTAATTATGATATAGATATCTATGATATAAAGATAATGTTAAGAGGCTGATAATGAAGAATGCAATGATGACAGTACTACACAAAATGCAGTGGCCACGACAACCAGTTGGCCAGGACTATCAGGATACTGAAACAAATATTCCAGCATTTAAAGTTTGCACTTACCAACCTCCACAACACTAGAGCAATTGGGGTCTGTGAAGCCTTCAGGACACTCGCACGAGTAGAAGTCATCATTCAGCCCGGACAGACAGATGCCACCATTTTTGCATGGGTTGGAGTCACACACGTCCCCTGTAGGTTAAGGCGGAAAAAAAGATTCCTGTATAAAACTCTCCAAAAGTTATGCACAGGCTCTAAGTATGGCAGATTGCTCATAACCAAGAACAGAAAGGAATTACAGCCTCTATGTCCTTTGAATACCTTCTGGCTAATTCCATTTTATATTCATTTAACAGCACACCTCTGTGTAATCATCTTCCCTTAGCCTTCTACTCCGTAAAATTTGATTCTCTCGGACACACTGACAGCTACTCACTTGCAAAAGACAATAAAATTTAACAAAAAGTAATTTTTTGCTTTCCCTCGTTTGAAGTCATTCAGGTTATATACTCAGAAAGGAATTTACACAGGATTTTACCTCTCTAGGTTCCTTTCAACATAATGCTGAATGGTGGTTTCAGTTCAGGCTATTGGCTTATCCGCCGGTAAGCAAAGAACCGTGGCTGTGTGTACACCATCATGTGCTCCAGACTTACACACTCTTAAATCATCCAATAGTACATATTTGATCCGCATCAGGCATTGGCACACTGCTGTATTTCTGCTAAACACAAAGCATGGTATTCAAGCCAGCAGTGTGCTTCTATGCTGGCTTTATATCAGTCACACAAAGACCAACTATACGTCATTCTAGGATAAAGTTTGACAGTACAGACTAAAGGGATTAAAGTGTTTTGAGCAATTTAATTCTAATGGTAAATTTACACCCCATCAATGATTTTTGATGTGGACCCCTATGACCAGAACTTCCCTGTGGTCACACTGTGGCCTCAAGGACACTTTCACTAGGACTTGTGACTGACCAACTCCATGGCAGGGATGGATGCTAAAGGACTTGAGAGCCCACAGTCCCTTCAGTGCTCCTCGACAGTCCCCTCCATGTCCAAAGGAAGTTTGTCACCTTCTTCCGTAACTCATTTTGATTGCAGAAGCAGAACAAATAATTTAGAAACAAAGCTATGCTTTGCTTCAAAACTATGCCATGTCATGAACCACCTATGCTTCAAAACTCCCTGGGGGACAGGGGAAACACTGGCACAGTGGGTAGCTTCAACCTGCCTAAATAATGCTAACCAAGCAGATTTTGCTTGTCCTTCAATTGCTTTTCAGTGAAGACACCCTATTCAGTCAATTAGTATCGAGGTAATCAACAGCAGAAAGACATAGACTCTGAAAGATGCACCACAGGGTCGCTTCGTATGCCCAGAACTTGAACATGTCTCCAGTATTACCAGTGTGTACAGCACATTATTATGATTTTCTATCTAATAGTATTTGAAATGACTTTCAGGAGAAGATATAAAAGAGAGAACAGAGTGTCTGTTAAATTCTTATAAATCCTCAGTTTTAACATCCTTAAATAACCCCACCTTATCACAGGTCTACAAATGTACGGAACTACAGGATTGCATCCTGTCCCCAGTGGGATAACTGGAAGCAGTCCTAAAGAGTGCCTTAGGCTTTGGTCAGCTTCAATTTAATATGTTTTCTCAGCTAATTAAATGTACATTTGGATGCATTTTTTTATTTGTCTCAAGCTTCATCTTATAAGACAGATTCATGCTCTCTATTGCTCAGTATTTTTTTTAGAAATACAAATAATACATGCAGTAGAGTCGTTTTGCAAATTTTTTTGCAAATGCAACTTACAGCAACATCTGCAGATAGCTAATTATTAAAAAATAAGTGTGTTATTTTGTATGCTTTTTTAAATTGAAAAGTTGCCAGTCTTTTGCCATGTAATTGTAAAGAGTTATAGAAATCCACTTGTTAATATCAGTAGTACTGGTGTTATAATACGTTCTGGATTATAATGGTGGTAAGGGAAATCAAAATGTTTTCAAAGCCTTTCTGGCACATAGACTTCAGATTAGTGCCTGGTGTAAGAATTCCCATCTCACAATCACTGAAGAAATTTAACTGATGTAGAAAAATGCCAGTACAAATTCTATGCATCAGTTGTTAAAAATTCTAGTTGTGGGTTAGTTTGCTGGGTTATTTTTAATTTTATTTAATTTTAATTTGCCAGCTTTAAGATGCCTTCATGACACAGAAAATTGCCATGTCTGTGCACCTGGTATTAACAGTTTTATCTTGAAGATTGTCCAGGTGATGGAGAAGTACAGCTATTCGAAAAGCGCCAATGACATAAGACATTATCTTTCTAATGACTAGGCATTATCTGTCTTCCTAGCTGAACCTAAGTAAGTCAAGAGTTCTCATTTTCAGCGCTTGTTGTATTATTGGGGTAGCAAAGGATGTTGTTTTTTTTTTTTTTACTTCATGATCCTTAGGCTCATGTGAAAGTTGTGAAAGAACAACTATTAATAACTGAATGCTCTGACAACTGTATTCGCATACTTTTAATTAAATTAATAAATGTAGTAACATCTGGAGCAGGAATACTTACTATGCAAGTTCATATGGATATTCTGATTGAAATGAGAGGGGACATTTTTACTATGTGTTTCCTGATTCAGTGTTCTGATTTCAATTATGCAATACAAGAAAAAAAGAAAGGTAAAAAGAAAAATTACTGTTTCCATTTGAAAGTTTTATATTGACTGACAAGCAGAACATATCCCCAATTTTCCATTATATTTCCAGAAACTGAAATGTAGTATGACCAAAGAGTACATACTTAACTGTATAGTTTTTATTTGTCTGAAAATTCGTGTTGGCTTTTCCAGTCTGCAGTGACCCGACCTACAGTTTGGGACTAATAAAGCAGATGCTGTCCTCTAAAAACAGTCATTTATTTCCATGTCCAGGAAATAACTGCACTAAGCACTCTTTTGACCCACCATCTTGGCCCATATTCTACAGCTGATCTCTGGTGTATATTTTTAATTGTCATTATATCACATCACAGAAATAAAATAAGTACAGCTCACCTTTAAAAAAAAGGGGAGAAAACCAACCAAGCAAACAAAAAGACAAAAAGCTCCAATAAAAAAAAAATAAATCCCTAGGCTGTCTCATTCACATAATGATAAAGAGGGCTAAAGAGGGAAAATCTATACTTTGAACAATGGTTAAAATAATACCATAACATGACGTCAAACGTAATGCAGTCAGAGAAATGAGCAAGTGCACACACACAAGCGAGCAATAATTCTACTTAAGACTAGATACAAGGCTGTACAAATTTGCATACTCAAATTAGTAAAACTCACTTAAAATATTAGCAACCTTATTTATGACTTAGTGCTTGTGAAATTGTGCAGAACAAAAGAAATACCACCCTTGAATGAAGAATACCTCTTTCAATTTACATTTTGTGCCCCTTGAGAGGCCATTCATGGTGAAATATTGAAATCTAATCTCTTATACGTTCTACTCAGTTTGATGAACAGAATTTGATTTTAAAGGCTCTGCTCTTAATGAAAAAATCTTATATGGGTGCACTTTGCCTAAGCATAACAGATTAAGGGACTTGTTTCCATTAACATACTATGTTGCATATGACACAACTTTTAACACAACAGTACTTTTAGAATTTAACCTTAGAGTCATGGTGACTGGAAAAGTAAAATAAACTCAAAGGAGGAATTATATCCTTTACAGTAACTTACAGAACTGCACTCTGTGCTGCTGACTTTCCACAGTCATAGGTAATATGCAGTTTGTGAAACAGATGGCGATTTGACAAATTTCTGTAAATTAAACAAACACTCTAAGAGGAACTCCATTATTTAAAAAACACCAAAAGACAATTGATATTGCACTTTTATTAAAATGTTCTGAAAGGGGTCCAGTAAGAATGCAAGTGTCAAATAAAAGCGATAATTTATGGTTTTGTTTACTATGTCTGACTAATCCTCCACTTTTCATTACATGGGTACTCAAGCCTTAAAGTATGTCTCAAGACTGTGTATATAAAATATGTACTACAACTATTGCTGGCTTTACTTTATCCTCAGGAAAATCTCAGACAGTAAAATCTTATTGCATCAAACTATTGAGATTTGCTGCGAGGATCTGTGAAACAGAATCAGCAAAGGATACGCTCACATGCTCCCCCTCCAAAATTGCCATGACCACTTTGGATTTACGTCTTCTACGGGACCCTTGCTTTTAAGTGATGTTGTATATGTAGCTTATTTTATATATGAAAAATATATATGTATATACACATATATATTTCCTTCTTTTTGCACATCATCATGCATAGAAGAGTTAAGGTAGAAATGTAATCCAAATTACCTCACACCATACTCTATTGAGGAGCAGACAAAACATTTACATGACTAAAGAATACTAAAATTGGGGGCTTTTTTAATTTTTATTTTTCCTCACATCTTTATTTTCTGCAGAACATTCTTAAGTCAAATAAATTCTTGAGTGAATGGTCCATCCTCTCTTTGGAAAACATGGTTGGTTTAGAATAAAAAAAACAAGACAAAAAGAATAAAATTAAAGTGGAGATCCATACATACTCAAGATTAGAATTTTAACTAAGAAGCCTTCCTACTTCTCCAAACTCAGAAAAAAAATATATATCAAGACTCAGATAAAATGGCGAGAGATTTGCTCTCTGGTAACAATTAGTTTTTTTTAAAGATTATGACAACCTTTGTCCATAGTGAATATATCAATCACTGAACCTGGGACTCTTCTATTAAAAGCAGCTGGGGAGGAACTGTTCTGTAAGTCCATCTTGCTCCCTGACATAGCTTCACACAACCACTCTTAAGCCATATCCTTTTCAACAAAATGCTGAATGTACAACTATTGCTTCTTTCCACAAGCAGGTAATGGTGGGAGGGAGGGTAAAAACTGTATATCCACTTGTTGTCAAACTTTACACTTTTATATAGCATACTTTTTGATCCTATAAAACCCTACAAAATGTTACGTGATTCTTGACTGAAGAATCCCATACTTTGCTTGACAGCAAAGGACAACCTGAAAAAAAGGAACTCAACTGCTGTGTATAAATAATGCAGCATACCATGATGGTAACAGTTAGCCCACCAATCCTTGTCAAGAACAGAAATTCACAGAGTTTATGGAAACAATTTTTGTGATAAGAAGGCTAAAGAAGATGCACTGTGCAAACAGAAATGTACCATCCACAGCCATCTACATGCACTACTTTGTAAAGCACTCTCTGTTGTAAAATCCTGTAGACCAGTCAGCTACCACTACTATATGCAAAACAAATTGCAGTTCACCAATGTTTGCCAATGAAAAAAAGAAAAAGAATTATTTACTCCAAATTAAAACTACTTACTTTTTAATATTGTAGTTCCTGGGATGTGAATGCCGGCAAAAAGCTAAGGTACAGTGTCCTGTATGGGAGGTAAGCTAAGGTACAGTGTCCAGTATGGGCATGGGAGAAGCATTTTAGTCTCTATGCACAAACTCATTAGCCTGAAATGAATACAATTTCCCTCAACTTATCTTCTCACACCTGAAATGATAACTATTATGACTTTTTGCAAAACTGTTACTCTAAGAAACATCTGCTTATAACAATGAAATGACGAAAAAGAAACAAACGTGTCCAAAAAATCCCATGGATTCATAAGATTTCAGAACTGGAGGGAAAAAAGTGATGGAAGAAAGATGATTTGGGTTTTGGGCACATTTTCTTCTATTACTTAAGAATAGAGCATATTCTGTGAAATAGAAAGTGTGTGTAGAAGAATTCAACTCTATTTACTGTTTTATATAAAGTGCATTAAATATAAATATGAACATATTTAGTATGCATTACATATTGATGTAGTGAAATTTACAGAAGCTGATACTGAGGTAAACATACTGAAACCACAGGAGTCCAAGGAGGTGTTGATACCCATCGAAACAATAGGCATGACATAATCTACAGGTAACCGTTTGCAAATGGAGTAATATATAAGTTCAGGGTGCTAGCCACGCCTGTTGTTAGAGAGGTACAACGCTCTTTACTAGTATACTACAAAACGTGTGTTTTGTAGCTCAAGCATTTGGTTTTGCCATTGATGGGAAGAAGTCGATCTTCTATTCCCACCTGAAAAAACAGCAGCTCTATTTTTATTCAATTTCCTATATTGCTACATGAAATATAGCTTATTTTTAAAGCTCTCTCCAGAGAAATAAAATGAATAGCTATTCCCTTTCATGAGAATAAAACTTGTTATAAAGAAGAAATCTCCAGGTGACACCAAAGAATAAACAGCCCAGAAAACAGCTAGTCAATAGAAATTTGGTCCAGGGATAGTAAAAATGTGCCTCAGTTCTTAAGCTCAGAAGAGCAACTAAACTTCAGAAGAAGACTGAGAAAGCTCTTGCTACCAGTAGCAGTTTCATGTTAAAATCAATTTTCAGAAAAAGAGCTTTAATAGTTTTCTGATTTACAGAATCATCTGTGCAGTGTCCAAGTTCAAATCTATTTCTCCACAGCTGAACCACTACTGTGAGTCAGAGCCATAAATCATATTGAAGACACACCTGTGCAGAGATGCAAAATGTGAACATGAGAACAGATGAGCTCTGCAGTTCTTTTAAGAAATTTGTAAGTTTTTTTTTTTTTTTCAGGTTTAATTGTGAGGCAGCTAATTTGTTTTTCCTAAGGTGCAAAGACAGTTGCATAATTAACTTGTATCTTTTATTATTTGAAAGGGAAGTTAAAGTTTCTAGATACCAATTGCTCATCTACGTCCTCCTCCTTGATTTCTAGGCTGATTTGCTTATTGTACAGGTAGAAGGTTCAGCTAATTTTCTAACTATAACATTCACGGCAGAGTGTTTAAATGGTTTTAGAAAAAGAATAAACTGATATCAACTCTAAGCGTCTGCATATGAATTGGATGGGAAAACTTACCGGAGAATGTAAATCTCAGCATAATAAACTCATGATTTTATCACAGGTCTCATGAAAACTGAGGTATTTGCTTCTTCTTCTGAAAGCCTCTGGGTTCAAAAGACTATGCATTTAAACAAGCTGTAGCTTGTGGTTCTGGAGGAGAACTGCAACATACTCCTCTAAAGTAGGTGTAAATATTTCTTTAAATTTAACTTTTTCTGGTCTTGTAATCTGGGGGGATGCGCTAGCTGATTCTTGAAAACCTGAGATGGCATTACGAAAAGAAAATCAGATTATTCTAAATAAAGAATTCTCATTCGAATACCACTCTGGGACTGGACTGAAACATTAATCCTGGGAGAAGATGAAGTGCTGACTTAAGCTTTGGATTTAGTCTAATAGTACAATACTCTAAAAGTGTGTCTCTACTTTCAGGGTTAGAATAGACCCCTAAAGTAATGTCTGTAGAGATTAATTTCTATCATAATAAATACCATTCTGCCTTAAAAAAGTATAATCTCTTCCCTTTCTAAAGGTCTACGTTATCAGCTACTTTATTCATTTGAATGTGAAAGAGCAGTAGGTCACTGTACTTCAGCCTGCTGTGTTACAGACTTTTTAAGAATCTGATGTTTGACAATATGAAATACAAGTAGAAACAAAACAGCTTAAAAAGTAAAAGCTCTTCTTTCTTTCATAGGTTGCAGAGAGTTCATTTCTATGCCAACTGACTCTGCAGGGAAAAAGATGAACTACTCCTGTCATTTCAAATCTTTATTAGTAAAAAATGGATCAAAAGTGATTAAAGGAGGAATATGGTTATATAATGCACTTCTGAATATTTTTACAACTTGTGGAAAAGTTTTCGTGCACACACTGTCGCAAGGATTTAGGGAAAGCTGTCATCATTTCAGACATTGTTTCATCAAAGGAAAAGAGATGTATTCTCCCAAACTGATCACCTGATGGTACCAGTGGCACGCCATCCCTTGCACTCAATCTCAGCTAACAGCAATGATGCTTCCTACACAAGCAAGGAGATAGCTGATAAATGCCTTTAACGAAGATGCCTTAATCCCTGTCAACACAGCCTTCCACAACATCCTTTCTCTCTGCATGCTCAACAAAGCTGGCAAAAATTACCTAGGCACTCCTTGCACGTACGCATTTGATTTCAGCTGTCATTCACATCAGCGGCGTTTATACAATTATTTGGCACTCGCTGACACTCAGGTGAATCAATCTGTATTTCTGCACCTGTTCAGATCTGTGGAGTGAGAGAGATTTATGAAAAGGGAAAGAATAAGAGCTTAAATTGAGACTTTCTGTACAAGGCACTTAGGCTAAACTGTCTCTCCATTAAGATGTTTTGTTCAATTAAAACTTTCAGAGAGGTATCACATCATGATGGGAATACATTATCATTACCAGTCACTTGTCCTTTTTTTTTTAAAGCTGATCAGAAGATTTTTAGTAGTATGTTCACTTGAAATTTCTCAGTAAATAAAATATCCACGTTTCTTGCTAGAAATTACTGTCTTGCAGATCTCCTGATACAGCTTCACTGGTTTCTGTCAAAAATCAGCTGGGCTCCTGCAGGCTTCTCCACTAACTGCTAGAAGGCTCCACTTCCACATCTATGACAATCAGGTGGTCAATATCATAGAATCACAGAATGGTTTGGGTTGGAAGGGACCTTAAAGATCATATAGTTCCACCCCCCCTGCCATGGGCAGGAACACCTCCCCCCAACCCAGGTTGCTCCAAGCCCCATCCAACCTGGCCTTGAACACCTCCAGGGATGGAGCAGCCACAGTTTCTCTGGGCAACCTGTGACAGGGTCTCACCACCCTCAGAGTAAAGAATTTCTTCCTAACATCTTTTCTAAATCTATGCTCTTTCAATTTAGAACCGTTACCCCTCACTACACTCCCTGATGAAGAGTCCCTCCCCATCTTTCCCGTAGGCCCCCTTTAGGTACTGAAAGACTACCTTAAGGTCTCCCTGGAGCCTGCTCTTCTCCAGGCTGAACAATCCCAACTCTCTCAGCCTGTCTTCATACGAGATAGAGATTTACATTTTTTGTTTGACTTAACCTATGATGAACTTTTTATCATTAGCTCTTCCTAAATCTTTCTTCAAAATATTCATAGTTCCCTAGGCTATGGAAACGTCTCAACCCCTTGATTGGGAAACAACTCAGACACACAGCAGCTTCTCTCTTGCCCATCTCCTGTCTTCCAAGGAGAGAAAATCCATGTATGCAGTCAAAGCAGCAGCACAGTCCAAAAGATGCCTTTTAAAACAAACAGTCCTAAGTGTTTATGACCTTCTCTAGACAGGTAACACCTTCCTTCCTTCTCTTTATTAGGGACTGAGAGCATTCAGGTACACATATTCTTACTGGTCTTGACAGTTATCTTTCCAGTTTCTGCTTTCACTTCATCAGGGAAGCAAGACGATTTAAAAAAACCCAAACCACTTTTTGTGGAATTATCACTTTTAAATAATTTTTCCCCATCTTCATCTACACTTTACATCTAATTTTTACCTTTCCATTTCTCTGTTCTATGCTCCTCCGCTTTTGAAGTTTGCAATTTGGAAGCACTAGACAGTGTGCCTATGTGTATACATACACATACATATATTTAGCTCCATATTTATATTCTTAAACTTATTTTATATATATGGAAACGAAACAGTTTTGTTTTCCCTTTGTTTGCCCTATATTGGATATATTCAAGCACCAATTTCTAGGCAATTATTAATCTCAGCACTGGTGAATTTACCTTTTCCCATTGTAAGTAAATCCAAATTTGAAAGCTGAGCAATTAAAAAGTCATCATAAACAGCTTTTGAAACTATAATCACAGAAACACAGAATGGTCAGGGGTGGAAGGGACCTCTGGAGATCATCCAGTCCACACCCCTGCCAGAGCAGGGTCACCTAGAGTAGGTCGCACAGGATGGCGCCCAGGCAGGTTTTGAATATCTCCAGTGTGGGAGACTCCACAACCTCTCTGGGCAGTCTGTGCCAGTGCTCTGCCACCCTCAAAGCAAAGAAGTTCCTCCTCATGTTAAGATGGAACTTCCTATGTTCAAGTTTGTGCCCATTCTCTCTTGTCCTCTCACTGGGCACCACTGAAAAAAGACTGTTCCCATCTACCTGGCACCCTCCCTTTAAGTACTTATAAGTACTGATAAGGTCCCACTTCAGTCTTCTTTTCTCCAGACTAAGAAGACCCAAGGGCCTCAGCCTTTCCTTGTAAGAAAGATGCTCCAGTCCCCTCATCATCTTCATAACCCTTTGCTGGACCCTCTCCAGCAGTTCCCTGTCCTTGAACTGGGGAGCCCAGAACTGGACACAATACTCCAGATGCGGCCTCCCCAGGGCAGAGTAGAGGAGGAAGATAACCTCCCTTGACCTGCTGGCCACACTCTTCTTGATGCACCCCGGGATGCCATTGGGTTTCTTGGCCAGCAGGGCACATTGTTGGCTCATGGTCATCCTGTTGTCCACCAGGACTCCCAGGTCCCTTTCCACAGAGCTGCTCTCCAGCAGGTCAGCCCCTAACCTATACTGATGCATGGGGTTATTCCTCCCTAGGTGCAGGACCATACACTTGCCCTTGTTGAATTTCATAAGGTTTCTCTCTGCCTAATCCTCCAGCCTGTCCAGGTCACTCTGAATGGCAGCACAGCCTTCTGGCNCCACTGTCCATCCATCTATCCCACACTTCCTAAGCTTGCCAGTGAGGATGATATGGGAGACAGTGTTGAAAGCCTTGCCAAAGTCAAGGTAGACAACATCCACTGCCCTCCCTTCATCCACCCATCCAGTCACGCCATCATAGAAGGCTATCAGATTAGTCAGACATGACTTCCTCTTGGCGAATCCATGTTGACTACTTCTGACAACCTTATTTTCCTCCAGATGCTTGGAGATGACGCTCAGAACAAGCTGTTCCATCATCTTTCCAGGGATGGAGGTGAGGCTGATGTTTCATTACATCCTCCTATCTTCACCAAAATGAAATACCTTAAAACAATACAAATTCTGAAAATATTCTTCTTACATTTTGAAAAATATTCGTCGATCTCCAGTTACTTCTGGTTTTGGATATCTACTCTTAAATACCTTATTCGGTCACATTTTTTACAAGATGTGTCAACCCTATTGAAGAAATGGGCAACATTTAATATCCCAATTTAGGTATCTAAAATAGAGAACATGCAAAATTTTTAATTCACTTTTCAAAATTTTGAAGAATCATCTAAGTACCAAGTGCGTCGCATAAAAACCTTTAAATATATATCTATACATATACAAAAATATATGCATTTATAAAACCACACACATTCACCTCCATCAAAAATTTCCAAATGTGTACTGAAAATGAAGCAATTTTTTCCATTTCCAAGCAATATTCCAAACTGCAAAACATATTTGAAAATACGCCATGTGAAGCAGTTAGCATTGGCTATTTCTAAATTAGAAAAGAGTCTGCTGCAACATTAGTGGATCAATATTTCAAGGCACATAGTGTTCAGCCTTCTATATCTACATTATATGAAGCCTGCGGATTTTATCTGAGATCACTTTCCTCTGCATAATCAGAAGGTGCCCAAATGACCAGTCATTGGTTCAGACCCTTAAGTCACCATTAGGGTCTCCACCTGAGTACAGCTTCTAGTTCCACGTCCTTGGGAATTAAAACAGCTCATGTCCATCAAAACCCCTCTGCAGGCAGAAGCAAAGTGACTGTAGGATGGGAAGGCAATCAAGGGATTCACTTCCAAAGCCCACCAGCACGCTAAATGACCATTTTAACAGACGTGCCAGCACTGAACTCTCCTCCCTACATCAACTTTTTCTACAATGAGCTCTTCTCTTCTATTATACCAAACCCCGCAGCTAAAAAGAATAAAGCAAAATATGCTCTAAGTTCCCGTTGTTATAATTAGCTGATCTTACTGCATTCATTTCACGTGTTTTTTGGCTACACGGATTTTTAAATCTGTCACCCCGAAAGTGCTGTCACCATCAAAAAAGACATGTCACCTAAGGAGATACAGCAGTATTGCTGGTTTACATCATTTTCTTTGTGACTTTACAGGAAAGTGATGTTACTGATCACACTCAGAATAATAATTAGGCAATGAAGATATGTGTCCCTCCTGTGAAAGATATGAAATAATAAGGGCATTACAGCTGACAGCTACAATAAAGAAGTGATTCTGTTTATTTTGGACGATGCAGCTGGCAGTAACATGCAAGCTCTGTGGATGAATGTTGCAAACCTTTTCCATAATTTTTGCTAAGAGTCTCTGGAAAGATGAACAGATGCAATTTTTACATTATTTTTTAAAAACTTTTTCAGAAATAGTATAAAATCTGAAACTTTTGCACATATAAAGACTCCTGTATAGATTTTATAGCATCCCGTTACTTGCAAAAGAGGTTTCTTCTCGTCCTACATTTTCCCCAAATACAATATAAAATTAGATGAAACATGTTTACCAGGCACTTTTGAACTAAAGACATCGTGCAAGAACTGAGCGTGAACCTCTGAGAGCACAAACGCACCTAAAACAAGGACTTAGCAAAGGTGGTAAATTGGACGAAGTAAAACCGTTTGATGGTCACAGTCGCTTCACGCACACCTGTATTGTATTCACTCGTGCAGCATAGCCCTGACCTTAAGCAGCCACTTAACCTCACTGCTCTGCACCTTTCCCCAGTTTTCCTTTCACAGCATCCATCCAAGCACTCAAAGCCGTGCTGCAAGGACTGTGTCAGACTTTAAAAACCACTTTACTATATGATGGTTTACAGGAATGTTGAGTAAGGAAACAGTTTGTGTGTGTCAAAACCTTGTCTCAGTGTGGCCACACTGCACTAACAAACTGTATTCTTGGCAGTGCTTTTTAATTAATTTTTATTTTCTAGTGTAATTTGCAAACCAAACCTAAATAAAGATGGATAGCAGTTTGAATGCACTTGCTGCTTGTTGCTTGTTATGGAATAAGATTTGAAAATGAAGAACTAGGAGTAGTAACTGAAAAAGGATGAGAAAGAAAAAAGTCTGGCAGAGAACAGTATAAACGAAAGATATTCACCAATGGAGTGGCTGAGAATCGGATGCGTTTAGTACACCACACTGTAAGAGGGACCTTATCTGTTATTTTAATAATGGTACATATAGATCCTGGATTAAGCTAAATAACTATTCTGTTTCAGCTTCTGGACATAGACAAACGTTCCTATAACAACCATTCTCTTGCCTGGCATCACAAGACAGGCAAAATATCTGAGCTGGAGAACTGAAGTGCACTGTAATCGTTTCTAGTCTCAAGGCCAAGTCATTGACCTGCCCTTCAACATGCCCATACATCCCAGATTCAACATCATGTCTTACACAGACCTGAAAATAAAGCTGGTCTCCCACTTTGGCTAAATTAGTAGGAGAAAGAAAAAGGAGGGTTTGCCTAAGTGGCCTGCTATTCTTTTGTTTGTTTGTTTATCTGCAGTTTTGCTTTATTAACTACATTCAGGTATTGTTAACATCATTAATTTTGTATAGAATGTCCACGACACTGTTTGAAATGCAACTGCTGTTCTTTGGCACTTAGCAGAGTCCTAAGTCTGCATGTATAGCATATATTTTTTAAAAACACAGGACTAGGCAGAGAGTAAATACTAAAGGAAGGGAAAACTGCTAAAAAGGAGGTGAAAATACTGAACATTATGAATATACATAACATGAATAAACATAATCTATAAAAAACAAATTAATGCCTTTTTCATCAAGTGTAGATGAACAAAGGAGGGAAGGTGATTACAGTTTAATAGACACAATTAAAATTATAAGCCTTTGTCACAGTACATCAATGCTTTCTGATCTTTTTCCACTTTCCACGCTCCTACCATTTGTAAACATGGGATGCCGCAACAGAAGACTGTAATTTTTTCAGAGTAAGAACAAGGTCTTTACATGGATTTGTATGGTGCTAGCACTACACCAATACAACACCAATACATAGAAACATGCACATATGTATATAAATACATACAATTATATAATATGTCAAGTACACAAAATAAAATTCTAGATCACTACCATCTTCAGAAACAAATAAAGAGTGGAAAATACTCATGGATGAGAATATCTTTTCTCTCAGAAAACTTCATGTGACTACAGTTTTCTCATGGAAAAAATTTAAAAAATCATGGAAAATTCACTTTTCTCTGTAAAACCTCACTGCCCTTCAAGTTGAAAAGATGAAAGAATAATGATTTTACTTCTCAATTAAGTCTGAGATAAAAGTAGATTAAATTTATTGCATTTTAAAACAAAGCATTAGCATACTACTCTGGAAGGATGCTCAAGTGATTGGAATATCGTCGCGCAGGAAATATATTAAAAAAAGAATAATTCGGGTTGAGAGAACTAGTTTAAATTCTAAGGGTAAGGATGGTATTTCTAGATTTTTTATCATCTCTAAAGAGTTTTTAAACCTGCAAAACAAATAAATAGTGTTACTTGAAAGAGCTTCAGGGCATTTAACATTTCCAAATATACAATTCACAACTCTATTTGAGTTTATTGTTCAATTCTCAGTAATTATTTATGGTAATTATTGCAGCTGGGAATTCAGATGATGGATCTTATTAAATTTGTTTCTATAATAAAGAGTAATCTGAAAATTAAAGATGATTTTAAAAGAAAATTCAGTACATTTTGTGGTGACACATTTGAGTTTCTGATACTGACAATAAAATACTTCCTAATCAAAACTGAAGCATTAAACATCTACAAAGCCTTCCAGTTTCAACAAATCAACAGCTACTGACACAAAAATATTTTGTGGAACATTCCTGAGAAGTACAACTTGCCTTCTAATGAGAGCAGATTCTCTTTTTCACATACCATCTCTATTATATAAAAAGTACCTAAAAATACGCTCTTCCAATTCACTGTAAATACTTCTGCCAGGACACCTACAGAAAATAAGCAGATAAAGCATATGAAAGTATAAAGATTTAAGTGTAAAAGTGTACACTTTGAGGGGACTGAATGAGTTGTTGCATACAACTGTAAAACTCTGGGGGACTGAATGCAGTTTATTTTGCTGATGCACAGTGACCGGTGAGATCCACATAGCAGGGCAACATCATCATCATTCTCCGACTTCTTTCTGTCCTTGTACATTGACTTATTTTCAAATGTGTTCATACAATTAACTTCATTTTGTTTTCTTTCTCTCCCTCCCCAAACACAAAATGCAGACCATTTCCTGACTCCAGTCCCATGCCCTAAGTTACAAATGTTATTTTTTATCATTTGCTGTTGGTATCCAGTAATTTATGGCAACAACAAAGAACAGGGTAGTTATAGCACAAGCAGGTGATTAGAGAAGCCTCATTATTCACTGACAGGAAATATAAAAGTGTTATTGTGGATACACAAAAAGATTGCTACTGCCTGATCTTGACAAACAAAGGAACTACAATAAAAAAGACCTATTAATAGAATATAACAGTGGAGTCTGAAATTCAACATATTTCTTCTCAAATGAAGCTATTAACAACAACCTGGAGTCTCATTAGGGAATTCCTTTTTTTTTCCCTCTATTTGTGGGCCTCATTAAAGGAATCACCCGTTATTTTGTGCATGTTGGAGTTTTGTGTTTGCCACTGGAACTTTTAATTTCTTTTTTTTTCTCTGAAAACAGGCTTAGGTTATTTTTTTTTAAACCGTTGTTGGTCCCTCCCCAAACTCTAATTATTGTCACTGGCCCTGCACATCCCTCCGATTGCCCAGGGACCAATGCCACAGACCACCATCACAACAGGTTAACTGCTGCTATTTCTTTGTTTTGATCTTGACCTCAAACTAACTTTCTGAAAATATCTTTTTTTAGTAAGCTGGCCCGGACCACTGCCTACCACCAGGCAGTTACACCCGCAGCTAGTTGCCATTATGGGCCTGTGACGTTATCCCCGCTCTAAATTAATTTTTCTCCCCATCAGAGCTGAAGGCAGAGCTGCTGTTCTGCAGCAGCCCTGTAGCCAGGACGCAGGCAGTGCTCCCCCTGATTATACGGCCTCATTACCGCCAAAGAGAAGGAGTACATAACACACAGCAGTGCTGAACATCCTGAATGATAAAAGCATTATTTGCATAACACTTGGCGCTCCTGCAGGTTTAAGGCTTAATAAATCTCCCAGGGAAGTTAAAAGCAAAACTCTTCCAAAAAGCTGGATCAGACTGCTGATGCTCAGGTTCTCTACATCAGGAGCTGTTACACAGCTTCTAACGAGATCAGCAGAATCAGTTTAAATCCAAATGGTACTTGCATCACTCTTATGCAAGTCCAAAGTGACTCCATTAATTTGATGGCATTATTCCTGTTCGATATTGTCAACAGAAGCAGTATTTTAATTGTTTTTTCCATTGCTTAATTATACTGTATCACCAGAACAAATTTTAGGACAATTTCTTAGGAATATATTTCCTCATAGTATTGGTTCTATACTTTCCTCCAATTTCCTGTCTCATTTATTTTTTAATCCAGCACTGGTTAAACCATATTTTCTATTCTCATAAGTTTCTGATTAGTTCTTCCTTTTTAGCCCAGTTTATTTTTATTTGAACTTCATTCAGTTGGTAGTGTTTGTTACTCAATTTGTGCACAGCCTTTTATGATTTTCCACTTCTTACTTCTCTTCTACAATTCTCTTGCTAAGTAGTTTAAAGCTGTTATTTTAAGGAGTGTCTAGAAACTTTTGAGCCCGTTAGTGTGTTCTAGTGGCATATCAGTTTTGTCTCAGTAGCATTCCTGATTGTTGGGTTACTAAGCCAGAAATTACTGCAAATGACTCCTGCTAGTCTTGCTTAATTCAAACATGCAAGATGTATGTTAGACAATTCAGAGAAATCAAGAAAAAATATTTATCCTCTATTTGCATTTGTGTTATACAAAAGAGCTTAAAAGGGGTCAGACATTTACTTATTACTCTGGATAAAGGTATTTACTGAAGTCTCCTGATTTGTTGTTCGGCAATAAAACGATTTAAATTATGAAAGCTGCATTTGAAGTACCGGGATATTGCACGCAGTTCAAGACAAGTCACTTCAAACAACAATTTCAGCATTTTTCAACCTGTTTCTTATTTACACATCTACCCTGATAGGTGACTGAAAAGAAGACAATGCAATATGAATATTTGCCTTGCAGCAGCTGCCAAGCAAGGCTAACCACATTGTCCAAAAAGCTTGACTACTGAAAGCAATCTAGAAGGCACCACAATAGAAAGCATCTTGAATAATTATAGATCAAAGCCAGACACTATTGCACTCCACTACAGTCTTCTTTTCTTGAAACATGCTATAAATAAAAGTAAGCATGAAGTAAATTTGGTAGGTTTCATTGTCAAAAGTGCAAGGAAGACAACAGGTCTTCTCAGATAAAACATATTAGCATGTAAATTAGAGTAAAACCCATGATCATAAAGTAGTTAAAGTAAAAAGATAGAAAACACAGTATTTATCAGTGCTAGAGACCTCTGTGTTTATCTTCAAAATCACTGGTTGAAAATCATAGCTGTAAGCATTTGCTGAAAATGCTTATCTATTCAGTAGCATGAAATATCAGTTGCATGAACTTATATTTCCTGGGGTACTATATTGCTTCTATTTTTAACAGGAAAATTATCACTACCTCCATAATCATCTACTTCCTCATAAATCCATCAGATACCTAGTCCTAAAGAAATCAAATATTTTCTAATACATCAGGTTCAAAGCTTGTTGATTAGCTTTTTGTAAGAAATCCTGCTTTTTACTGCAATACAGATTTGACTAAACAAAACAAAACACAGATTATTAAAAATGATGTGAAGAACCAAAAAAACACATCTTTGCCTATGGCCATCTTAACAAAAAAACAAACACAAAAACATTATGAGGCCCATGAATCTCTTTTACCATAGATGATTCATCCAGCTGTCTACTACCAAGTCTTTAAATCCCACCATCCTCCAGACTGCACCAAGCATTGTCTGAGAGCTGATATACCTCAAAGCTATGCCAAGGAGAGGAGCAAGAATTAAGCAGTAGAGGCTGCTGTGGGATTGTGCCTGGCTCTATATTGTGGACCTGTTTTATTATGAGCAACGTATATTCTGTAGAGTTCAAAAATCCCTTTTCCTCTGGTATCAGCGTCTGAACAATGAGAACCACTTCATCAGACAAAGAGAGGAATCAGAGACCCTCTTGTAGGAGCAGAAGGCTTGGAGATGCAAACAGAGATCATCAATAGCCCAAAAGGGAAAGTGAAGTTATGAAGAGCTGGATCCCACCTCTATCTATCCGTCTTATCTTTAAATGAAGATTTTGGGTTCCAACCCAAACAATCCTATGATTCTATGATTCTGTCTCCAACTTCTCTTGCTGCTATTGTGGTGAAGGGAGAAGGAACTTACATTCCCTGTCCAGCAGAGTATTAAGCACTTTTGCTATGCTATCCAGGCTATATATAATGAAACCTATAAACTTTAATGAGATTTAACTGTGATTTTTCCCCTCTAAACAAATATGGCAAGTCCCTGGATGTTTTCTGTTAGCTTGCTTTTTGCTTTGGTTTGGTTTTCGCTTGTCCCTTGCTGTTACCATGCACGTCCAGGTTTCAGGTGAATGTAATATAGGAGCAAAAGTATCAAATGCTCATCTTTTCAATGACAGACTATAGCAGAGGATCTGAGAAGGCCATTTCTCAGGGCAAAGCAAGACCAAAAGATCTTAGTAGCCAGAAGGAAAGAAAATCACAGGGCACAGGTGAGAACACCTCTTATGTATGTCCTCATTTCTTCCTGGGAAAAGTCTGAACCTTTTAGGTTAAACTGATGGTGGCTGAACTTGAGTATTGTTCNATAAGAATTCACAGAAAATTAAAAAAAAAAACCACACCACCACCAATAACTAAACACATATTACTGCAGTTGGTTATTCAAAGAATGCTATCTCAGATCTGGAGTTCAGCCTTTGAGAAAGACCACTTCAATGGGTTTCGATGCCTTATCAGCTGGCCATAGGGTTTGACCCATAAAAAGGAAAAACATTTGGACTACCTGAAGACTAATCACCACACTGGGCAAGCAGTCAAGACTCTTCCTTGTGATAACCACAGATACTAACAGTTCTACATGGACTGCAAATCATCCTAAAGCTGCACAGCACCTTCATAAAACATGTTAGTTTGCCCTAAATAAATGATTCTTGAATGTTATCTTCCATTTCTAGATCTCCCGAATGGGAAAGATTTCAAAGATTTACCTCACTTCAAGTGTAGTCTGTTCCACAGACATCAAAGGGGCTCTTCAAAGACACAGCAGCCTCCCTATGCAGAACAGCTTGCAGGCTTTGTGCTTCAGGTCTTGAACACCAAATTAAATGGAAGCCAGGGTTACAGGTACTCACAAATTAAACCACTTTTATATATACATGACTAATTGCAGTTCTGAAAGTCATAATTCATCAGAAATTTATTACTTCTTATCATTTTGGCATTCAGAGCATTTAACTAATGCCAGTATCTTCACCAGCTGTTTGGACACAGGAACATGCAGACATGTATTCAAGAAAAAACTACGTGTCTTACTTCCCTGCTTCCCCTCCTTTTTTATTTTTAAATAAAACAAAACTGTCAGGAGGTATCAAGATATGCTTTAAACATCCATGTGGCTAACATTTTTAGCTTACTTTAAGCTGGATTGTATTCTGAAGTACAGTTTATAGAACCAAAAATAGCACTGGAATAACAAATTGGTAAACAGTATTATAGATTAGTAATTTACAGTATTTCTAAATGTAGAGCATATCTCTCTGCTCCTTTCTGAAGCTGCTCAAACACATTTGTTTTCTCACTCTTCTCCATGTGTCCTCCTTGTTTTCTTAAACCCAAGCAGTCCAAACAGAAACCACACAGCACAGTTAGATATTGTGTCAACAGCACGCTCCCTTAAGAGTAACACATCTCACACTCCACCTGCAATACTACAAATTGGATTTAGAATGCTATAGTTTCACATCTAACCTGATGCAAGATTTAAGTTTGAATCAAACAAGTATTGACCTCGTCCTCTGGTCAATCTTTTTGCAACATTGGTATTTCCACTGAGAGTTTATGTTTTGAATTTCTGAGATTTTCCCATGAAATTCCCTTTTGTGAAAGAATTCCAGACCATCTTTAACTTTCAATTCTCTACTTCTATGTAGTAAATACATAGTGATCTAAGCATATATTCCACACAAATGTTTGATAAATGATGCACAAAACTGTCCTGTGAAGAATGCCAGCAAAGCATATTGCATCCAGTGAGGGTTTCTGTGTCTGCTGCTGCCTGGCCTTCAGCAGGGACACCAAGGAGAGAGTCCAGCGCATGGGTCGTCTGCAGCATATTGTCAAGCCACCAGCAACCAGAGGAACATGTTACAGTGAAAGAGACGCTGCCACTTCTCATTGTCAAGACAGGAGGTAGTAGGTGTGAAATAACATTTTCTCTTCCAGGACTTGCCTGGAATTTCATGATTAGTGTGTTAAAAATCTGGGAGAAGTCATAATAATTTTAGGTTCTAAATATTAAATGCACTGAGAAGCTGGTGCCTATGTTTTTATTACTTATTCGTGAGATTAAAAATCTGACTACAAAGTTTGTGAGACGCTCTTGAAACTTGTTTTATAATAATGATACTCTTGTGTGACTTTTTTCCAATAATCATAAATATCACGAGAATTTTTTTATGCTAAATGGAAAAAAAATACCACTATTACTACTACATTCAGGAAGTGCTGATTATACATGATAGACTTACAAGCCCATTGTTACTTTCCACTTCGTGGCTAAAGGCATTAAAAAAAATAACAAAAAAAGGCTTTGGGGATATACCAGTGACATGTTAGTGATTCCTTAGTTCGGTACCGACAAGCCACAGCCTGATGAATTAATTAGCCTAAATTATAAATAGGATGTTTATTCAATTGAGAATAAACTCAAGGAGAACTCCTTTCCAGTGTGCACTATAAATCCTTACCTTTTTTCTTTTAAAATGTATACAGACACATGTACTTTCTATGCTTACCCATGCCTTGATTTTTATGTCCGTATATAAAATAAAGTAGGAAAAAATCATCAAAGTCATGAAAAAATGCGATGTGAAGAAAATAATTAAGCCCATTCTCTTAACACTTGCAAAGAAAACAAGATGTTTGCTAGTTTAACTTAGCATATATTTAGTGTAAATAAACCCAATACCTGGCCAAATACCGAAACCTGTAACAAAGCCCAGGTTATGACTCCAGTTTACTATGACAGACAAGTGACTCACCCCCTTCTGCATGGGTAATGCACACTATCATCTAAAGTTTTTTTCTGACAATTACGATAAGACAAGAATTTGATTTTCTACAAAAAAGCTAGATGAAGTCAAATATCCAGACCTAATCCAAGCTTCTGTTCTGGAATTGCAGCAGACATAAAACAATATTTATTTTTGTGATAGGGTAGATGGGAAACACAGGATAATAAACACAGATGATCTTAATTATGAAGTTCTCAGTACTTTCTGGAAGAAAGGGGTTCTGCATGGCTCCTCCCTAACTGATTGACTATTTTTCCTGTTCCAGCTCAGTCATGCTGCCATTTCGCCATACTTGCATCTGGTCATTTTTTTCAGTCCCTCCAAGAATACTTTCCAGCCAGAATATTAAACTATTAAAAATATTATTTGGATAATCCCAGTATATATCTCAACTCATGACCCAACAGCATCATTTTCACCCACAACACATCTCTTTCATCTCTAGTCCTATCTCAAATCTCAATTTTTCTTCAAGCACATAGAAATTAAAAAGGGTGAAAAAATCAGAAGAAGTAAAAGATAACATCAGATAAGCCAGACTCTGAATACCAACAGATTTTCATCTGTTTAATAGTTTTGCTGTTATCATCACCCTCTCCATGGCAAAAATCAAAAAGTATTATCTGGCCCATAATTAGGGAACGATTCCAAAATGTTTGTTTTTTTGCAATCAGATCATGTTGTTCTCTCTGTTCCTTTAAAAGGTCAATGGGGATGATTAAAAAAAAATAAATTAAACCAAACTACAACATTGTTACAAAGAAGCTGGTGGGAAAAGTCACTATTAAAGAATGGTAGCTTGTTTTGAGATCTTGTATTGGCACAGCTATGAATCTTGTTAAAACACAACATAAAGCTAAATATAACGTTCATTCTGATGTATTTTCCTTTTTTTAATTCAATATTGCTCAATGTACCTTATGCACAGTCAGCATAAAGTCCTACATGGAAATTATTTAGAAAACAGTGTTTCTCCCTTAAACTTGACATTAAATTATCATTACTACATTTCAGTTTTGAAAAAAAACCCAACCAACCAAACAAAAAAAAAAACCCCAAACACCAAAATCTCACTCTGAACTTGTGTTGATGTTGCTATTAATTCAGAGCTACTATGACAAAAAATTAAGATGGTAAGAAATTTTAGTTAGATAACCAGCTTGCTGAGAAATTCAGTAAATGAAAACCACACTTGGTATGTAAAGAATGTGTATTGTCATAGCAATAAAAAGTCTCTTTATTTAATAGTATTATTAATAGAAATAAAGAAATTGCTAGGTTAATTTAAAGGTTAATCATTTGAATTAATAAAACCTCTGAATTTTACCAGAAACAGCAACAACGAAAGACATAATTAAGTGCTTTAACAGTATCTAAATATTTATATGGCTTCTGAGAATGGCCTTATGTCTAAGCTATTCAAATAAGGTCCTGGAGGATGCAAACATCTGGCTTTGACTTAGGCTATGGGAACTTTCAAGTTCTTAGTTTTCTCCAGATTTTGATTCTGCAAAGCGTACAAACATATCACCACAATGGCTCCAAAAGTTAATTTATCATTAATACAATAAGGGGTGACAACTGACATTCTGTAAGTAATTGCATCTCCAGTGAAGTCCAAAAAAACATATAAGTTACAGCTGAAATAATGAACAATCACAGTAATTTATGATGAAATATGATTAGTATGATGAATCATAGTAATTTATGATCAAATTCATAACTCTCCAGGATTGCCATGAAAGCCTGATGTGTGAGATGAAAGTACAACATTAACTAAATTTTTAAGCTATTCAAACTACTTCATATGAGCTCCTAATCCTTGAAGTTCTGCATAAAACACCCAACTGTGATTTGTGGGTACAAGTGTAGAAGTCTTTGAACTATTTAATTTTGCACGTTAGCTCTTATCTGGTTTAGGGTTTGGGGTTTTTGTTTGTTTGTTGTTTGGTTGCTTGTGGGTTTTTTTAAAGACACAAGCAAGGATGCATAAAGAAATAATCTAACCTGTGTTATCTATTGCATGTGAATGGTTCTCACTGAAAATCCATGACACCAGTAGTATGGGGGCTACTGATGCTAATATGCCAGCTCTTTTAATGTTAGCCCACTACCAGCCAACGTAGAAGGCAGGTTGGAATAGAAATATCATATCCTTTTTCTTCTCAGTCCACTTACCCAATATATACTTCTAGACAAGGATCTTATCATACAATTATCCGTATTTTCCTACACACATGATCCTACCATTAAAAGCATTTCCATGGTTAATATAAATTTAACACCAGTTTTTGGATAAACCTTTCCTAAATGTCTCTTTAAGCCAGACCTCTTAAGGCAGTCTTCTTTTACAGAACAACTGGAAAGGAGTACTCTTGGACGAAGAAATATCCCATCACACTCCAGCTATATCCTAATAAAATGCAATAATCAATCAATCAATCAAACAAACAAGACAACTTCCAAAGACTACTTTGACAAAACTGAAATATGGATATGACTCAATTCTTTGTCAGGCAAGACAACGAAATTATGCTGTGGCTGTCAACTCTCCTCCCACATAGTGTCACCAAGCACGTATGTCCCAAATTTTAGTTTCTAGTGTTTTCTTTTAACACCTCAATACAAGCAAAGAACTAGGTGAACCTCTGAAGTCTGGTAGTCTGCCTTATAAAATTAAGCCTATAGCTTATATGTGAATTTGGAGAACAAATATGACTATAAATAAAATCAAGAAACTAAGGAAAACCAAGGGTACATTAAAAGAAATCAAATTTGCAGAATGAGAAGAGCACCTCACGACTTAAGTTTGAGTCATGATGTGAATGAATTTGTCGCTTTTCAAAAACTTTAAAGTAGGGAATGTCATTTTATTATAATTTCAGTTTTTACCAGAAACACTGGTAATGTACAATGTAATATGTATAGACTGCACTCTTCTGGTGCTAATTAAACATACAAAGAAACAGTACTATGACAGTAGACATGTACCAAAGGGGCAGAAAAAAACCCAACCCAAATACTTAAAATTAAATGTATAAATTTTTTGNGGAGTCAAACAAACAACTTCCCAAACAATATAATTTGTATAACAGCTCGTCCATCCACATTAAGTAACAGCGTCAGCGAATGATATACAGAATAAATCATAGTAACAAGCAAGCAGTAAACACTCACAACAGGGAGACCTTCCTGGGTGCCGGCTTCTTAATAATTACTTTACAACAAGCTAGCAATTAATTTTTTTACAATAACAATTTTTAAAAGTTAGAGGCCACATGAAACCTGCAGTGCAAATATGTTACGGAAAATGCATTAAGGAGGAAAGAGAAAAGCAACGCGTATATGTAGAAACCATTGCTTTCTATCTTTAGATCAAAAAATCTAAATAATTAACATTGCAGTCAATGACCAGGAAAAACTGGGTTGTCAATTAAAAAAAAATGAATGACTGAACTAAAATTGACAGTCATACTTCTTGTAATGCTTGCATTACTGGCTGCTCTCCTAACTCGCAAGCTATAGTTTGCAGCCAGCAGCTTTGACAAATCCCTCATTTCACCCAAGCAGCCACACCGATGGGTTACTCAGGTTAGCACTTCTCACTTTGAACCAGAGATTTCAAAAGTGGCCAAATCAAAACTTGGTGGAAAAACTGGGAGAATGATTAAGTTGATGATATCCTGACTTTTAGTTGCTATATTGATGGTCCTTAAAGGGCCCTTTCACTCTAAAGTTACAAAGGGCATCTTGGCATTGATTATACGGCGTTATCAATTATCCAGCAAATGCTACAGAGTTTCTGAGGAAATAACATCAATTAAACTTTGTTATTTGGATATATTTAGGAACATCCAGAATATAATTTGGAAATGTGTTTTCTTCCTCCTCTCTGTTTCCTCACTTGCAGTGACTTCTTTCTACTTTTCTTGGAAGACTATAGTTGATGAAGAGGTTGATGTCTGGTATTAAATCGCATCAGGCAGACTTACTTTCTACAAAACAAAACTTGACTTTCTGCAAAAAAATAGAACTGAATTTACAGAAAACAGAAGTAGAATCCTTTATTCGTTCACCATGTTTCACATATTACATTACACAATTTATGCACATGCTTCTACCCAATTATAAGTGCTGTTTCTCATTTGAAAAGACATGTCTAGCTTTTAACAAAACATACAAGTACAGTAATGCAGAGCGGTCCAGCCGACTGAGCCAACATTAACAGCATGCCAAATAGCAGGAGTAAAATAATTTCACATGACCTGCATTTTCTGTGGCAAAAATTTCTCATTTCCACAGGAGAAAAACAAAATATGTTTCCCAACATGCATGCTATTTATGCAAACACAGTCAATCAGTAGGAAAGCAGACAAAGGACACAAAGGCAGCACAAGACACCTTTGTGTCCTCCAGGAAGGAAACCCCCGTATCCACGCAACCATGCACACACACACACACACACAGATAAAATGGATGACTCCACACGCCCCAAGGAGTTAATGGGACACGTTTTCCCTGGGTGATCAGGTGCATGCCAGAAATTCCTCCAATGAAAAAAACGTCTTCTTCACAAAATAACCTGTCAGAACAGGTCACTAAAAGATTAAAGTTATTAGGAAGTTGTCGTGCAACAACTCAGTATTAATTCGAGCCTCAACCCTACAATCTGTCTCCTCGAATGCATATCATAAGTCTCATTAAAGTTAATGAGGTTTTGACAAGGCTTCAAACTTACAGGCTGGATTTTAGGCTTGTGCACTAGACAATTCCATTGCACTGGTTTTACCCATTCTCATTTTTGCCATCTTGCTTTGCGATTTGCATCTTCCCCTTCGCAAAGCTATTTCCCTGTAGTGAATTTCAAGGACCAGTGTCTTTAATTATGAAATTAGCTTACTCACAAATATAAATACTGTATATTTCATGCTATGATGCAGCATTTATTTTGAAATGTCTGCTGTAAATACTGCTTCTTGGGCTATATTCGCAAAGGGAAGTCTTCCATAGACTGCCAGGAATGCGCATGGAGCATGCGAGTATAATGGAGAAAATACCTTCTGAAAAAACTACTGTACCAATATGCAATTAATATTAGTTCACTATTAAAGTGTCTTCTTAAAAAAAAAACATAAAGCAAAACAAAACCAAACCCAGAAAAACAGAAAGGAGATATACTGACATATCAACGTGATATTACCAACATGATATCTCAGCATACCACAATACTGAGGCGTGGCATCAACAAGCTGAGAGCCTTTATAAAAAGGAAAACATATTCGTTACAAACGCACAGCAGAATCCACACGGCTACATCTGTGTCCCAATGGTACTCCTTCAGAGAGAAATTTGCCACATCCAGAACATGATAACTTTGCACACTATCATGCAGGAGAATCCACAGATGTCACCTGTTGATTTTTGCTGGTTTTGTATGAATGCTTATCATTTTAAAAAATGCATGACAGAGTTAAATAGGTGTTCTAATCAGAAGTGTCTTATCATGGCTTTAAAACTGTCACTAAAGCAGAGATTTAAGCAGTTCAAAGAAACTCAGAAAGTGGTTGTTGAGAATCTATAGTTCTCAAATTCAGTGGAGAAGGGAGAACCACATTTACTCACGTTAATCTGAAAACTTCCACGCTTCTTTCAAGATGACATGAAATGTATTTGTACAAAATGAAGAATTGATCCAAAGTTCTGTTTGCTACCACAACAGCTAAAAGACCATTTTTAAAAGTGGATAAATATACATCTGGATGCTTGGAATCATGACTGACTTTCTGACTTCACCCTCCTCTTTAGATGGTTTATGAGGTAAGTTTAATAATATAACCATAGAAGTGGTTACTCACCCAACAAACCTTAAAAATGTGTAACATTGTTTGCAAGCAATTTTCCAGGTCTTTCAATACACAAAAAAGAGCCCCCTAAATTCTAGAATCTAGCACTGCTTCAAATTCTCCCAACTCATCAGCCAACCCAAAACATTACATCCATTTTACCCTTCCTTTCTGGTAGAACTAAGAACCATTATCACACAATGGAATTAAGAAAAGATGTAGGGAACAGTCCCACCCGAAACAATGACTGGGTGAGCTACATGATTTTCCTGTAAAGCAGCCTAGTCTTCATCCAGAGTCCCTTCATCATGATATTAAGGTGCTACCCAACACATCTAACCTCAGAAGTCTATGGTATAACGTTTATAGGTAATCAGTTGGTTATTTTCTGTTCTTAGTTAAATTTTGCAACAAAGAAAGCCTGCAAAATTTTATTGATTTTCTACTTTAACTTAGATTTCTTTTTTTTTTTTTTAACATTCCCTCATTTTTGCTTAGAACTGTTTAAATATGGTATTAGAGAGAAAAAAAATAATCCTAGGATCAGGACTTTGCCAAACATGTCACCCGTCTCAAGCTCCCTCTCGCACTTCTATGTGAGTATTCAGTGCAGGTCATTATCAGCAAAACAGTTGCAGAGTAAAACACAGATACTGTAAAGAACAACTAAATATATATTACATTTTTTTTTTATATTGTTGTCCTTGTTATCTGGCTGCAGATAAGCCAGCTCAGTACAGAGAGGCAGGAACCAGCTATGATAAAAAAAGAGGAATATGGCAGTTCATCAAGCCCTACTTGGGATGTGTGTTTATGGATTTCCTATCTTCAGCCAAGAGCTGGAACAAAAACTTGCCCCCAGAACTGAGAGCAAGTCTGACAGCTTGCACAAAATCCACAGGTGGAATGAAATGGTTGCACATGTTGCAGATTACAGCCCTCCTGTATCCAGCACCCCATCAGTGACGGCCTCTCTCTTAAGAACGTCCAACACTGCCAAAAAGCATAATTTACTCTGAGCACATACAGGCCGTGAGGTTTTGTGAGCTTTTGAGGATTATTTATTTATGAAGATGCAATAATGAATTGCATCAAATCCTGGAATCATTATATTGTCATATACACAATGAAAAGTTTATCATGAATGTTCCCTTAATTCAATTTTGCTTGTTTTTTCTGTAGTTAAAAAACTAATGTTTATTAAAGTAGCTGCCCCAAATTCATTTGTATAACTCACTTTGGGCAGTTGCATACATGCACACAAACACTGTGCAGATGTGAAATTAGGTCCCAGGTGCTCAGCAAATATTGAACATGTAAGCTGTACATGCTGGTTTAGACTAGAAATTAATTGCCACTTTTTAGAGTGTTGAATATGCTTTCTAGTTTCTAAGAAATTAGAAAGATGTAAAAGGTTAAGTAACTGAAAATCTGAATATTAAATCTGAGATTTCTATTGAACACATAAATATTAAGTACCACCATATTTGAATTTTTAGACATCTAACACCATTGAAACAGAGCAAACTAAATGCTATCTGTTTTCAGAGAAATATATTGAACTGCCTAATGCTAACCACCTTCTTTAATGGCAAATGAAGCATTTCCTATTATTTTGTGGTCTTTAATGGGAACAAAGTGTGTTACCTATGAATAAACCAAATTTGACAAATTTTCATTTTTTGGTAAGTGATTAGATTCCACTGAAAATACTGTGGAGGAACAGTGAGAAAGAAGTAAAGAGGCCACAGACAAATAAAACCCAATCCATCAAAAAATCTCGGGTGACAACTTTATGAGAATTCTACAAGTCAAGCGGCACACAAAGAGAATTTTTAGTCTTAACTAGATACTAAACTGTTTTTTTATGTGAAAAAGCATATTTAAAAAAAAATCAACAAGTTATTATAAGAAATGGTTGCATAAAAATTATTTTTAAAATCTATCTACCAGTAATTCCTAGATGACATAAAAATATTAGCATATAAAATGTATTTATGTTACATGTTCAAAAATGTTAGATTGTTCTTAAAATAGGATATCTGGTAAATTTATACTAGCTTGAACATTTCAAGTAGAGGTATAATAATTATGTACTCTAATAAAAATTCACAAGTTACTTGGAACCAATGCCTCCCATACCTAAATATTTTAAACATGTTAAATTGGACTCCCCTATTTTTAGTTTTCCACAATTTCTAACCAGCTACTCCCTAGGAGCTTTCCAGATGTGCATATATCAGCTTAATTAGCAGATACTCAGCTGGATCGTATTCTGTGTCAACTTTTCAGCTTTAAAAACAGACAATTATTCTCAAAATGTATACACAACACCATTTTACCTAGGTGGATAAAATTGCACATGTTTTCTCATCTATGTGTAAATGCAATTCCTACTAAGCACTGTATAGAGATTATCGGGAGTATGCATTATTCAGGGATATATCAAGATTTAAGTGATGGTAGCAACTCTCTTTCAGGAAGGACTGAGCCTTGGGATACCTTCCCTTCATTTACACCAGGGAAATAAGTCACTACGCTGCCTGGGATAAATCAACCTGCCTCTCCTCTTTCATGGCAAAAATTGTAAGTAAGAAGAAGAGCAGATGAGGACTGGCTCCCCAATACCAGTCACTGACTGCTGTCCTTTCACTTGCAAGTGCAACTGTGAACAGGGAAAAGATTGGACAGGTCTGGAAGACATCGGAGAGGTCTTCAAATGAAATCTTTCCAACTCCTCCTTAGATCCGCAGAAGATCTGAGAGGACTTGTGTCTGGTAATAACTACTTTCTCCAGCCCATAAGAAAATACAGTCTAGCTGATGTACAGTTTTTATTTATTGTTATCATTATTATCTTGGAAAGCTTCTAAAATGGATACTTCCTTTTAATGCTCAGGTTCACGTATTTTTTTAAATAACTTCTACAGAAGAGTGTGGGGATGTGACTGCATGAGCAAAACCAGTCTTGTACGAACACAAACTTGTAAAGGTCTACTCAAAAAAAATGTTGTAACATGAACAAAACTTCTAGATTCAAAATAGATGCATGAAGAATGTGTCTCTCTCCATAGATTCCCATATGATAAAATTCTTTCATGTCTGATGTTCCTCAAGAGAACAGATTCAGAGCTGTGTCACTCCACATTTACAACATTGCTTTGACTTTTCAGGGATATTTTTACCAGTCAAAATAAGACTTCAGGTGTTCCTATCTAAAAAATACCCTCAAAAATCCATTTATTTGAAAATTATATTGTGAGTATAGCTTTCTACCACCTAGTAACAACCACTGGATGCAAGTGGATGACTCAGTGCACAAGAAATCCAAACCATGCATTCAGGAACAGCGCTGAGATTGCAGTACTTGCTAGAGGAAGCATGTATTAGAAAGCCAATAAATAAATTACACTTCTCTGCTGAATTATTTTTATCAGTGATGTCAATAAAATATTCTTCACTTTTCATAATAATCTTCAGATGATTGGTCAAAGTGTAGCTGTATACAAATCACCAGCATATACAAATCATCAAGCAGCTTGATGTGATGCTTGCTATTTAACTTTACTCTTTCAACCTGCCATTTTCAGGAAAACACACAAACATGAAGATATAAGCAGATATAACATAAAACTGCATGTAGCTAAAATTATTAAGGCATCGGTGACATTAATTCAAATTTAAATATGCCTTCAGTTCAACAGATGTGCAACATTCAAAGGCAATCAAACAGCATGTATAATAGAGACCTCAGCCAGTGGACAGGAAACAAAGATGCAAAACTATTATGAAGGCGGGCATATTTGCACAGGTAAGTAATTTTTACAAGCAATGTTCTAAAACCAGTTTCTCTGCTACTGCCATAGTTTTAGAATTACATTAATACCACATTCACCTTTCCTTCACTGATTTTCGCCTAATCATCTTGTTCCAGTACAGTTAAGGACATCTTTCAAAAACTACTTCTCCTGAAATGAAAGTAAGTCAATTTTACAGTATTTCTGTCTTCAGGAGAAAAAGCAGCCATCCAGGCAACGCTGCACATTCCCTTTGGGAGAAAAGATTTTAGAGAGAAGAGGCTTAGTCCACTGAACAAGGGGCAGACGCTCCAATACGTGATGGTGAAACCATTTACTCTTCCTTGGTCTTAACTGCTATGGCCTGTCACTTATATCAGCAATACCAGTCCTGTGCAAAAAAAACCCAAACAACAAACAACAGGGAATCAGTATGGGTGACAGGGAGGATGGGTAATAAATTAAAAGACCTGTAGTAAGAGAGAGACATAACTGGGCAGCAGCAGGACAACCCAGAGCGCAAGAGTTGTAAACCAATGATCTGCACGAGAAAGATCAACCCTGTAAACATAGCCACTGAACGTGTGCAGATCTACGTAAGCAGAACAACCACTTTGCAGAATGCAGTCAGATGATTTGGGGTTTGTCAGCCAGCGTTTGACATGGTGGAAAGCTTGAATTTTTTTTAACTCCCTTCTAAAAATCCTCCTCAGTTGGCAGACCAGGAGGAGGCTCAAATATTTTTAAGAGATTCACACACAACCAACCTGTGTTATCTGCTTTTTCTTTGAAACTTCAAACCTGCTGCCAAGCACCTTAATGTCAAGATACTAAATCCATACAGGCAGGATATTTTAGGTCTCCTACACAATTTCCAGGAATAAAATTATAAAAATGCTAGTGCTGTAGATTAATTTCTATCATCACTGAAATCTGGCCAGAACAATACCCATGGTTGCTTACAGTTTTGTAAGAAACTGTGTTCCATTTTAGGCAAAAAAAAAGATTATATATTTCACTAGGTTTTATTTTGCTACCTGTGCCGATCCTGTCTTCTGACAGATCTAATTTCCGTTTTAAGAGCTGTCTAGCTAAATGTTTCAGAAGTACTGCTATGTACCAACAGCGGCTCACATTAAACCAAAAGTTTTCCACCAGACTGAGGAAAGACAGAACTAGGCCACGCTGAATACTACTAAAATCCTATGTCTTTGGGATATAAATTAAAAAGACAGGTACAACTAGTCAAGGCTTAGACAATTCTGGGATCAGGAGCTGACCTCTGTGGTTTGTAACTGGTCCTGCTAACAAATATTTAATGTGGGGCATATGAACATTCATCACAATTTCTTCACATGTTAGCAACTGAAAGCAAGGCAGCAAGAAAATGAAAAGTTTCAAACCACAAAAAGAGTTTTATTGTTTGTCACTTAACCTTATCTAAATAACTTTTGAATGTTTAACATATGTGTTTATCACAACACTTTTCAGCATACGTAGTAACTTGTCTTCCAAGACACTTAAGCCTTGATTTTAAGATTAAGATATCACTTCCAGAAACTTAGTCTCTGTGTTGTGGCGGTCCAAACTACATGCTCACAACTGTATCCACCCATGGAGAACTCTCTACTTGTCATAAGCATTTTTTCTCTGAAGATCTTACTGTGATAGCTTAATCACTGCTCGCTCTTCAAGAATACAGAATCATTTTGAAACATATGCTTTTTTAAAAGCGTTACCTGAATAATGCTATTTTTAGAAGTCTTCTCTGCATTAAACTTATATCCTCAGTTCTGTGTCATGAAGAATTCATTAAGGGTAGATGAAGAAATGTCTTAAGTAAAAACTTCTCTGACATCTTCCTGAATCAGTGGTCATTGAACCTTGCAGTTGTTATGGTCTCAAGATGTGAAACAGAAACAGACTTCACTTCAAAGTCAGTAGCCCCTTCCAATGCTGCCTGCCCCCACTCCCACTTGTATGCCACATATCTGTATTCTAACAAATTCTGAAACTTCTACACTGTTGTCCACATAGCAGGTCAAACTCTGAACCACCCCCAAACCTCCCGTTTCAGAGAATAAGTCTAAGAAAGTAAGTGTTCAAAGCCATTCCTGCTGCTATCGCCAAGAATATCGCTTCCACCCTTCTTGCTACGACTTCCCAGATTACTAGGTAGGATGGGCAGAACTGCTGTTTCCACAGACAAAGAAAAAGACACAGGGAGAAAGAAAATAAAGTATCAAATGGAGATGGTGTTTGCAAGGCAACCTGATATAAAAGAAAAGAAACAACTGTGGTCATTCTCATACTGTTCATTTGGTTCCTGCCTGGGAACCTCCTCTCACAAGAGACAAAATGATGAGGGGAAAAAAAAAATATCTCAGCAGCATAGGGAAAAAAGAATATTGAGTGCAGAGTAAGATCTCTCCATCCCCCTGACTGAATCCTTAAACATCTAATTCGAGAGAAACAGACACTAGTAAAATCCTTGGAGGGAGAGAAAATGCTTTCATAGCTTTTTCCTCAGATTACTCGCTCTGCCCTTGCCTGCTGGGTTTTTCAGAAAGAAGTACATTTGTAAAGGAACACTTGTTCCTTCACCTTAGAGGTTATCACAGAATCTATATTGGAAACCTCAGCTCAAACTTCTAGATATTTACTATTTTTTTGCTATTTCCTATCTCCACTAAGCAAATGACATTTTTCCTTACATTTTACACCCTTTCTTTTGCAGGGAAAATCTATGCTCAAGTTTTTCCTTGCAGAGAATCTAAAATTGATTGTTTTGGTGATGGTGGTAGTGCCCATATATACATGAAATCCTTTCAATCCTGAGTCATGGATCAGTCAAAGAGAGTAAATTCATCCTGGCTGACATCCTTAGACCTCCATAAGTTTCATTCTAAAAGTGGCACCTTCTCAGCAGAAAGCCTTCTTGGATTTTCTTACTTTTTTTATTATTATTTATGAAGCTCCCTGTATCCCTTGGAAATTAGTAAGACAGAGGGGTACATCCTATATGTGAATGACTAATAGCTGTGGCAACACTCTGAATTGCCACCTGAGAATAAGATGGGATTTTGATTGGCACTTACTCATGAAGCTGCCAGACCGTCTCATGATTACTTTATCTAAATATCATCTTCCTTTTTCACAGTGCACCACCTTCCTGAAATTTTTACCGCACTCACATTGTAAGAGATCACTTATCATATCCAGTGCTTCTGCTACAGCTCGCAGTTCATCCACACTTGCAAGTCCATCATGATTAAGTAGCACATGAGTTTAATTGTAATAGTTATCCCCAGATATCTCCATGCATGGGCACTTTCACCCATTTTAGATTAATTTATAAGAGCTATTGCTATAAAAGTTCATGTACAGAAAACTCCTTAGCATGATGAAACAGACAACAGCCTTGCCCTATTCTCTGTACTCTTACACTCATGTCCCGTAATGCTAAGATAAATATTTGTCCATCTTGAATCTCCAAGAGAACCTTTTTTAAATGGATGAAGTGGAAGAAGTAGATCGTTATGCATATACAGAAAATACATTTTGGTTACTACTTGGTTTTGTTGATTATATTGTAACATGAAATTTGACAACTTAAAATAAAAATAAGATCTGCAATAAAATTAACCAGAAAAGGCTGGAAGTAGCAGTCTCCAAGTAATTTTACAAGATTTGTATTTTCACTGGTGTTTCTAGAAGCTTTGCTTGCTGGTACCCACAATAAAAGCACATAAGAAGCCCTTTTCTGTAAAGAATCTGAACCCACAGATTCCAGTCTTGCAGCACCCCAGTTACCAGTTTGCCTTGTCCCCTATCCCTCCCATTCTTGCCACCACTGGATGGGAAATATGGCTTATTTACTTTCTATTGAAAAACAGGGGTTTATTCCCTTCTGGTACTACTTGAATAGAAGAGATAAATGTATATAGCTAGATGAAAGAAAGCATATTGCAAGAAATAAATTCATAGTTCTGGATTTAGACACTACAGCTACTTACTATAAGTGGAAATATTTGTATCAAACATGGATTTCCAAAATCTGCCTCTAAAGACTCATCACAGTCAAATGTGCATAAAGAGCAGATTTTAATACCTTTTTATACTTCCTGCTAATTCACCATCAAATAATCAAAATATGTATTACCTGTTTTCTAGTATTGTTCTGGCCCTAGTTAGATAATTATGGGGATCACAGCTTCTACAAAGTCAAAACATTTAGCAACTCTTTCAGCTGGGTAAATGGAAAGATAAATTAAAAATCTTTATGTACTCATATGGATGAAGCAACAAAAGCCGCCCTCCACGTACAAGGTTTGGATGGAACTCTGCCATTTGCAGTAGGGTTTTGTTTTTGTAGTTGTTTGATATTTTGAACTGACTAAAAAGGTAGGATTTTGCATACCCACCTTCTGGAGTTGCTTGGATCTGTGTGCTGGAACACTCTGAATCTGGAAGCCGGTGGGTAAATGAGGGGTCCCAGTACCTCCGAGACACAGTGCTACTACCTGACACTGTCTGGATTATCAAGACTGTCAATACTCACCAAACATGTGAGCGTCTTGACAGCGGTGTCTCAGGGGAACACAAGGAAACACACTATAAAAGGAGGGTGAGGCAGCAATCTCAATAAAACCACTGTCTTTAAAAGCTGTGGGTAACATTCATCATATTAGTCCAAAGGCTGATTCTAGCAGCCAGCGGGAACACCTTGAAAAACTACGGATTTCTGCCAAGTAAGAACTGATAATTAATATTTAAAAGGAAACAGGTCCAGATTTTAAGTAGGACAAATCACAAATACAGGGAAGGAAGAAAAATCTGAATAAAGTGGTAAGATGCTCTGGCTTTAACATAATGCCCTGACACTAAGGAGCTGTTGTTTGCAAACTCTGAAATGCAGAAGTATTTAGCATGAAGGTGTGCCGGTCAACTATTCTCCATGCTCAATTCATTTGTGTGTTGAAATGAATTGAGGAAGCAACCTCCAGTGTCTTCATTAAAAGCAGTTCTGCAAAGCCACGTTAAGTGTTAGATATGGACTTACATACTTCCAACCAGCAATCCTGCTACCTTTGGCTAGGTTAATCACTCATCCAAAACCGTAAAACGTCTTCACCTGTTGGACTGAAGTCTTCCAGCTTTTCTACTTCAAATGATATTTAAGGAAAGAAACTACTTAATTCATAAACTACTTAATTCATATATGCAAATGAGGTGAGTGAAAAATGTGTTTGTTTAGCCACATTGAAGCCACACAGGCTGGACCTGATGTGCATCATAGTTGACTGAGCTGAGTTACATTGTGTTAATAGATCACTTACTCATGAAATAACAGTTTGAGCTGAACGTGGTGAATTACAAATGAATTTCATTAATACTTTGGACTCCCAAAAGAAAATACTGGGAAAGTTTTCAAGACAGCATAAGCATTTTCAATTTGTATCTTGAAACAAACTTTTATTTTAAAATGTGTGATTTTTGTGGTTTTGTACGAAAAGTGAAAAACACTCCAAAAACACATAATGTATTATTTCAGGAAACAAGCACCAACATTTTTGTTTTGGAGGGATAACTTTTTTCACCATTTTGATCAGCAAAACAGAGTTATTCCCAAAGGTTACATCAGGAATGTGCAGTGAAAGATATTGGAATTAACACTGATTTTTCATTTACTAGAAGTGTTGCATCATGGTTGGCACAGGTAACTACAGGAAATGGAGAAATGAACTCATGGTTAAAACAGTGGAATGAAACCACTGAGGTACCTCTTGTTTCACCCAGACTGCTCGTGACTGGTTGCTACCTGTACTGCTCATTTCGTAAACTCCAGATGTTGTAAGCAAAACTGATGACAACTTACATCTACAATAAATGTATGATAAACAGACTACTGTAACGGTGTCAGATAGCCAGAGTGTCCTGCCTCAGTTTCATATTTCTGCAAAGACAATGATATAATCTCATTTCAGGGAGTTGTTATGGAAATGTTTTCAGACACATTCAGAAACCTTGCAAAGATACTACAAGGATGAACACTGATGACCCTGCAAGGAAATTAATCATTCTATTTCAGGAGCAAGTTTTGAATAGAATGCACTAAATAATGCTCAACCCTGCTGTGATTACAAGGCAAACAGGCTTTGAACCATAACTCTTCTCTGGGATAAATAACAGGGAAAAAAACCCAAACTTTCATACAGGCTTAGGCTCTGGGCTTGTATCTTCCCAATCAGAACTGCATTGTTTGCATAGGTTCGCAGTTTGCCAACCAGAATTGCATAGACAGTGTGGTGTAAAGGGCAGTCTGAGAAGTGCTTCTTGATGGAGCTGTAAAATGAGTGTTCAGGTAGCAGGGGACAAAGTATAACAACAGTCATATTGGGGCAGATCAAAGAGGTCAACAGAATTAACAGCAGTTTACAGCAGAGGTTTACAAAACCAGTGAATAGCAATCCTGTACTGTTATATTCTTCGATTTTCCAGGAACTTGCAATGAAAGGCTTCTCAAGTGAGAGTAGGTGTCTTCACACTAGCAAAAATCCTTCTATGAGTATGTCCATATTGCTTTTTGAATCCAGGCAAAACCTGTGGCAATAAAACATGCCAAAGTGTCACTGTTTGCCAAAACCACTGGGTTAAGTTCTTCCATCTATTTGCTTTAAGGTGAGACCACCTCATCTAAGAGCACAGGCAGAGGAACAAGACCTGTGCCCACAACACAGATGATCCAATCCACTCTGATGTGTTAGCATATACCTGTCTTTATAGGCAAATCTTTAAGCCCTGCTTAATCTTTTGATCATCTTCTACCCAGGAAGAACTTTTGGTAAATTTGATTTTTTTTAATCCCTGAATGGACCAAAAAAGTCTCACTTTACGTGAACAGCAGGTACATGCACTCACATATTTGAAAGAAAATGAGGAAAAAAATACCAGCTTGTATCTGTAAACTCTATATACGACTTCTATATTTTGTGTGTAGACAATATGTTATTTCTCTCTCAGCTTTGACAAACGTCCTTTTAGGCTCAAATAATCCCACATACAAAAACATTTCAACAAACTAATGAACAACAACTCACTATAAAGTCATCCACATTTTTTTACAAGAACTCTGCATTACCATTAAGATCACTGTATAACAGCTCAAAAACTGTTGAAGAACCACCTTTTACTGAATGAGGAGATATATTACTAAGTGAACACACCAGCCACTGCCTTCTGCCATGAGGGAGTCTCACCTTTATAGAAGGACAGAAAACAGTATGTAATCACATATTACATCACAAGCCAAAGATGGGCTAAATAATGGCCATACAGACATTAATTCTTGTGCTTCCTTCCACTGTAGTGCTTGCTGGCCTTTGCAAGCAATATTCCTGTAGCATTTTTTTGTGTACATGTGGGTTGTTTTTCTTTCCCCTAAGCACACAAGTTAGTGCCGCTGAACAGGAAAGGAGAGGTATAAAAACAGACATTACAAAAATTGAAAAGACTTAGGAAACTGAATAACAGTAAACACTAAGCTTTCTTCCAGGGACAGAACAAATTAAAAGTTTCCTCAGTTTCCAAACTTAGTTATTTCTGTAAGCTTTAAATTTAGACTAATATTTAGAAATCATTAAAATAATCTTTAAAATTTACTATTATTGCATGGCTCGCTGGGAATGAAGCACTCAACTGAGAACACATTTCTGAAAGAAAGCAAATTGAAGTGGAGAGCAGGAACAGCCCAATGCTCAATGAATTTTAACATTCTTCAAGGTGGCATCATCTAACTAATTAAACTGATTACATTTGAGAACTTGAAAGGCCTAGAGATAAATTCCTAATCTTGAGTAGTCTTAAAATCCTTGATTATTAATCTGTAAATTGTGTGAAGGCATTTGCTATTAACTTTAGCAGTTCGGCAAGAGAAAAGAAAACAACCTTTGTCTATCGCTCAAAGCCGTTTTAAATAATAAAGTGAATTTCTAAACTCTGATTCCCACTGCAGCTGCTGAAAGAAAGTAATTGCATTCTATATCAGAAGGCAAATTTAAAGTTAGCAGAAGGATAGCTAAAACTATTCTCAGACTTCCAAATATTAGTTTTTCTGGTTCCCATTCCAATGGAAAATATTATTCATCACAAGACACATGTAGGAAGGAACCTATCCCCAGTGTGGCCATGCTCATCTTTACTGTAGAAGAGAAAATGTTTAATGTTCTTAACCCTTTTTACACCCAAAACTAAAGAAGCACTATTATCACTATGCATTAAGCAAGCAGTATTATCTGAGTGATATGAAAGTGAGGACAGAGAACAGAAGGATGAAGAGGGAGGAAGGTACTAAAAAGGCAGCAGCAGTTGGACTAGATGCTCATTGTAGGCCCCTTCCAGCTGAACTATTCGAGTCCAGTCCAGTCTAGTCTATGTCTGAGAAGGATCAGTAGCTTGAACCCAGCTCCTACTCTCTGAAATGCTTTTTCATTATTGCACGATTTTGCTGTAAGTTTCCAAGGCAGAACTTTAATTTGGGTAGACCTGTCACATCTCCCTGCACATAAGGAGGAGTCTCTCATGATTTTCCTGCATCAAATACATGTGGGGGAAAAGACAGTTTTGATTTCCCTTTTTTTTTCACCATACACTACAGAAAGGTGTGCCCTCTTTTCCTGCACAGTTCAGCTCTTCCTTCCACACCTCTAGCTCTTGTAGTTGCATATTCCTTACAGCTATACCCCTTCTTCCTGAGGGATGAAAGAGGGAAGGAGGAAATTGGACCCATTTTTATCATTATACAGACTCAAGCTACCTCTTCCAGTAAAGTTCCTAAGTGAAAAGGAAAGGGGATCATGAACACAATTGGTTCCATGTCTTGTGCAACTTCCCTTGCCCACACAAATACCTAGACCTCTGATTACAACTCCTCTTGGGTGTTTTACTTCCAAGGAATAAATGACACTTCTTCTTTTACATGGCTGACTGGACACCACCGCACCTCTCTGATTTTCAGGAAAGGTTTTTATGTGCTTTCCTAAACAAAAAGATGTATGCGGTTTGAGTTAATTTGTAAATGTGCATCACTTCACTGAGTACAATATTAAGAAACTCAAAGATGGTTACCTTCTTAGAAGTTTTGTGAAAATAGCTGGCTATAGATAATCTATTTCACATCCTGGCCCATCCCACACCAAAATATGCAGCCCAATTATCCGTCACCAGATACGAGCCAGCCCACTTTATAAATATGCTAACTACCAGGAACAGTTTAAAATCTGTTCTTACAATCAGAAGACATCATTAGAAAAGTTTTCACTGGACTACTCAAACAAATATTTTAAGAACCCTTTCTGACAAGCCAAGTGTGATTTACAGTAGGGACACAGAAGAACGCACACTATGAGTTCCTGGCTAAAAACAGGGGGGAAAAAAACTAGATAATTTATTCCCATTCGAAACTCAAAAAATTATATTTGAAATGATACTGCTATTTAAATGGAAGGGGATATACTGTTGATCTCTAAATGAAGCAACTGAACCCCATGCAAGCTCAAAACAAATACTGCAGCTAGTTACCATCTCTCTGGCAATAGTCTACAAAGCACCAGGCAAGGAGTGTACAGGAATTCTTAATATCTACTCTTAATTTTTATTACAATGACCAGAAGCAGATTTTCTCAACCTGCCAGTCTTTTCAGAGCTAAATCAAAAGACTTCTGCTGACATCAAGGCCTGCAATTGTCTCTGAAGGAGAACAGTGGCAGCCACATGATTTAAATTTTAAAAATTAGTTACCTCATTAAGTACTAACACTGTTCAGCAGGAAGACAATCCTACACAGTGAGAGCGATACGGGTTAGACTATTAAACTGAACAGCTACCAGAATAAATGTGTTCAGTTTCAGCAGGTAAAATTCCTGAGCTAAAGTTTCTGAGTTAATTGTTGTTTTGCTTTTTAATCCCCATTTTCACAGAGGAATTACTACATAATAGGCCAGGTGAGGCGAGTGAAGGCTTCAGTGGTTAGTTGAGAGAATTAAGCACACATCACCATTTATAAAGCGGCTGAATGTGCAGGGCTACAGGAGGAAACAGTGGACCTTGCAAGTGCAAGTAAAGGAAAAAAACATCTTCCACCATGTGTAGTTAACCAACATTAGTGGCCTACAGATACAAGCTTATATGCTCATCAGCCTTACATCACTCACTTCAGTAGCTTAATCTGTGATGTAAGGGGGGTTCTGCGTCACAGTTTATTATGAAATAACCCCACATCAGAAAGGCTGAAACCAAACAAAAAACCTACCATCCAGAAAAAGGGTAAAAAGAAAGTATGCTCAAGCATGCTCAAACTTACTCAAACAAACGCAAATATAGAAGATAGAGGAACTGTGGTCATCTACTTCACACTATGTTTCCTGAACCTTTCCAGAACTCCATGCTGTACAATCTACACAAACAGCTGGAGGAAAAGAAAAAATATGCTGAAAATTTACATCAAAAGTGAAAGACCCAGATCCAAATTCACTGCTGTTTTACCCTTTCCAAGGTAAACAATTTCCTTCTGCAGTTCATAAAGAGGCTGTAGTGAGCAAGAGTCTATGGTCCTGCAACAGAAAGCCTGGAATACCTTAGCCCAATGTTTTGAAAACTCTTGCCTTGGAAATACTCACACGCAAACTGAATATGCATAAATAGAATTACCTACAAATCTGTGTTCATAGATTTTACAGATATTATTACACCACTGACTCCTTAGGTCCAAAACACCCTTTTTTCCTATGTTAAACATAATGTATATTATAATCTTTGTTTCAGTATATGTTATAGTACATTCTTTAACACGTAACTATATAGTACATTCTAACACATCTGGTCAGTATATTCTCTACATCATGTATACCATTTGAGTGTATTAAACCACACAGTACATTATTTTTTGTTTACATATGTATAAACTCCATGTTTGTGCTCCAAACAGTTAAATTCCAGTCCTTTGCAATTCAAAAAGCCCTGCAAGAGTGTCTCCGGGGCACTCTTCCTGATCTCTCAGAGGTTTATTAGCTCAAGCACCACAACTACCTGATTTCTGCCTCGCTTTTCCTTTTGGTAAATGACGTGTACCTCACTTCAGGATAGGCAGGTGAAGATATGCAACTCAAAAATACATTTTGTTCTCTTGTGATTATCTCACAGGGATAGCTATGAATGCTATGTAATGTTTTGTTGTACAATTTATTATTTCTTCTTTCCTCTTAGAAGACCTTGTATTTAGATGCAGACATTCACTGTGCATTTTTAGAACAGCCTTTCATTCTTTCAGCACTGGACTCTTCCATATACAAACACAACAGCTGCTCAGAGTATTTTTTTCAAATTTTTCACTTTTTGACAGAGAGGATGCGACAGGACAAGTTCTCTTTCCAATGGGACGGATAAGAATATTTGGTGAAGTGTAGGAATGCCACACAAATGTTAATACAAATTTAGGATTTTAAGAAAGAACATGGTACACCTATCATTTTATGGGTATTTTGCTGTTTTCTGTTAATCTTCCCATAGTTGAGTTTTTTTAATTTAAAGATGTTAGAGGTAGATACTAGATTAAATACTATTTCCAAGTATAGTACAAAACACTATCACTACTATTGATTTATTCTCAACTCTTAGGACCTACCAAGTAATAAAAGGTGCAAGAGATTATTTCTTTAATTTATTATGGTAAGAACCTGAAAGCAGTAATTTTTTCCTGACATGTGAAGCTCTTGCTAACACGTCACTGAAATCAGCAAGAATGCTTATGGTGTAAGAAGTATAGTCAGGATTAGGTTTAAAGTGAGAAGTCATTTTATAAAGTTTTTAAACAGACCTGTTTCAACAGCCCTATTCCATAGGCACTTGAGTTATTTAAAGCTTGCTTGCTGCCATAACCAACAATAGAATTAGGATGATAAGGAATAACAGAAGAAATGCTATCAAAAAGAGCAAAAAAGCCTTACATGAAATTTGACAATATATTGCAAGTACATCTAGTAAGCATGGAAGAAAAAGAAGATGAATCAAATGGGATAAATATTCCTAATGAGTGATGGAAAATGCTATGCAGAAGCTAGTTTAGATAACACCTATGCTGAAGAGGTCTCTTTTAAAAAGACAGACCTGTTGATGAAATACAATTGCTCCTTACAATTCTATCATTGCCCAAAAAGGTGGCTCAAAATGATCTAAAGAAGGACCGATGAGTATCTGACACTTCCTCTAAGTACTTTTTCAAACTGAGGTCTTTCATTGTGCTCACAACCACCTTCTACATAAATTTCTTTATTCTTTCACTTGGAAAAAGAAGGCTATTGTTCTCTGTTCTCCTCCCCATCCATGACTTTTTTTCTCTAAACAACAAACTAATAGATAAAGCTAAAAATAAAAGCAAGCTGAAGATTAGAAAGATACTCTATTGTATCACTGTTGTGAACATGCCTTCGAAAGCACTTCTAAAAAATCTTTTATTATGTTAATACGTTTTGTATTGATACCATTCCCTACTGAAATGTAGATGACAATAGCATTTATGGGCATGTTTGAACTGCTCTTTTTCTTTTTTTCCTACCAGTTCTCAAGCTGACACCATAATTGCATAGGACACCTAAAGGCACAGCCATATGTTATGGACACTGTCTCTTCCAGAGTGATCAGCGACCCTCAGTTTTGCCTCGCACACTCAACCCATCACAGGTATGCCGACATCCATGATAACAGACATCCTGCCTGTGTCTCCCATCTTAATTATAAGTGTCATTTTTCTGGACTCAGAAACTATGCAGTGAAATTGTAATGAGTCTAATGCAGGTCTAAAACCATTATCTTCACAACAGACTCAAAAATACATCATTACCATAACAGGTCAACTATATCCTTGTTCTCCATATGATTTAATTGTAACTGCTACTCTTTACGCAACATGCTGGAGGAGTTGTATTCACCAACTCAGTGTTAGCAGGGCCTCCTGTCAGCATCATTAGCAGAGGAAATGTAAGGTGAATACGGACTTCATGTGGATAATGAGCATGCTGAAAAAAGTAACTCTGGCAAAGAGCAGCATTGCTTCTGAAACATGTCATTGAATAGGTCTTTTAGTATTTCCATTAGCAATCTTTCTCATGATACAAATCTGGGGAATGATATCGATACTGAGGCAGACTGTTACAGCAGAGGAATAATTGGATGGACTCAAGGAATGCACTAATACAGATGGGATAGCATTTACTAGAACAACATGCCAGTTCTCAATATCTAGGGATTAATGGGTCCCTCTGAGCTGTGGGCTCAAAGACCTAATCAATCATATGATCCATACTGTTCTCACTCCATGAAAAAGCCAAGTGGCATGCTAAGGATGTATTAGATGAGGTATTTTTGGTAGAGGTGCAAAATCCTGCGTATCATTCTGTAAGATCTTGGTGAGCTCTCATCTGGATCATTATATACAGTCATGGTCACTAAAAAAATGAATTAAAGCATGCACAGACAAGTAGAGAGCTTACTGCGCATGCAGAACTCAGAATAACTGTTTAGATAAAGCAACACTGAGAGCAAAGCACATTCCTGATAATTTCAGCCACTGTTCTTTCCTGATATTTTTCCTACATGTTTAAAGTATCAGCACCAACACCAGTACTCATGTATGTAAATTATTCATAAAGTCTGAAAATTGGAAAAGGTGTCTACATGTTCCTTCAGTGGTATTACTGATATTACTAATATCAGACTTACAAACTGCTGGATTACCAGTCAGTATATATTTCAACCAAATCAAGTGAAGGCAGGACTGTATTTCTCTCATGTCAGCTAGAGCAAATGATATACAATTTATGTCAAACACACACCGACAAAAGAAGCAGGTCTATATCCAAGTATCATTTTGCTTCAGAGCTGGGAAGTTCTGATCTGGAACCAAAAACCTTAAATTTGTATTTATTGTGTGTTCAAAATTATGGTCCAATGTTTGAGATAATACAGCCTTACATTTGGAGTTACACGAGCAAAAGCCTTCAAAACCTTTACTCCCAAGCAGTTTTTTTGGATGCTGCTATTACAAAGAAATGACTTAATCAGGCAACTGGTAGCCATGTAATGAGAAATATATCTAATGCAGGTACTACAGTCCTCATTTTACAGCACGGAGAACATGGAGTTACTCTACTCAAGGTATCTACAGCTCTATGTCATATTCAGTCAGCAACTCCAATGAACAGCCTAATGAAATACATATACCTTTTTCACTTTCCCAATCTTCTCTAGGCCAGTTAATTTTGCTTGAGGGCACACATTTACATTTCTTGGCACATAAACAATTAGTCATAGTATGGACAGCAGACCTAATCTTTAGATTTCCAGTTGCATGGGAGGAGAGATACAGGCACGTGCACTACAAACAAGACTTACATAAACCTTTCAATTTAAGGATTGATGACAAAGCAACTCAAATCAAAGCATTTTGTACTCTTCCTAAAATTCTAGCTCCCAGAATAATTTCACTCTTCCTGAACAAAACGACAGAATGCTGTCAGCACAGAAATGACTTTTAAAAGACCTTCTCCGAAGCTTGACATAAGGCTACCATTGAATGCAGTGGTCAAAATAGACAGTCATTTCCATAATCTCCCTCCATACACATAGAAGAACCCTAAAATACATACAACTGCCAAATCAAATAAATTATTCTACCTGGACTACTATACAAAACTTATACAATAACAGTTAGAGGGTTTACACTTCCAAAAATGACATCTTTCACTTATACATTGGTTACTTAGCATTTCTAAAACAATACTTCTGCTTCAGACATGATGTCATGGTTTAACCCTAAGTGGCAACCAGGACCACACAGCCATTCACTCACTCACACGCACACACACACACAGTGGGGCAGGGGAGGAGAATTGGAAAAAAAAGGAAACCTCATGGGTTGAGATACAGACAGTTTAACAGAACAGTAATGGAAGAGAATATAATAATAACAATAACAATAAAAGAACATAAAAAATGAGTGATACAATACAATTTCTCATGACCTGATGATTGATTGCCCAGCCCGTTCTGAGCAGTGATCACCGATTCTTGCCCCTTGACCAAACCCCCTTTATCTACTGAGCATGATGACTATGGTGTGGAATATTGCTTGGGCCAGCTTGTCCTGCCTATGTTCCTTCTCAGCTCCTATGAGAAGCTGAAAAAGTCCTTGAATTAATATAAACATTTCCTAGCAACAACTAAGACAATATATGTTATTAACATTATTCTCATACTAAATCCAAAACACAGCTGCCACTAGGAAAATTAACTCTATCCCAGCTGAAACCAGGAAATCAAACTAACAGAAGTAACTAAAATTCATTTACTGATTTCCATCACAAAAAAACAGAAATCCCATGTTTCTGGAAGTGGAAAATTTTACTAAGTATTTACTTTATTTGCTTCACCTATTCTCACATGCGACTGCAGAATTGTGCTTAAAGGACACTCAGACTATTAAATTTCTCTTATTTTTTGACATCTCAGCCCTCAGGTGACAAAGATGATCAGTTTACTGGAAGGGCATGAATAAGTTAATGAGTTTTACATACTCAGAAAGACACAAATCGTTGCTGTGCTATGAAGAATTAAATAACTAAAAATTGTATTATCAGATTAAGTATTTTTTCCCCTAAATGAAGAAACCAACCAGCAGTAACTGTTAAGATAAATTAAGATAACTATAAACATGGCTGTAAACAGGAAAAAATGACTAGTTGCAAATTGGACAATTCAAACAAACAAGAAAAAGGTAATTTCACACAGAAAAAGATGGTGCCATTTAGATATTTTAT
>VZSZ01009671.1:0-27600 GCA_013398815.1 Ibidorhyncha struthersii
AGGCCCTCGGAAGTATCGGGGTGTGCTGTCTCACTGAGGGGGGTGTCACCATGAACCTCCTGTGGCACCTTCCCCAAAGGCTTGAAGGCAACATGCACGTAACTACAGGCCTGTGTCAGGCTTTCCCAGTGAGCAGCGGGGTAGACAGTTACTTCTCTCTGCCCCCCAAGGGGCGGCCGAAGGCCCCCCCCGTCCACGCTTCCGTGAGGGAGCTGGATCTCGAATCAGAACAGGGTGGTCGTGCAGTGGGGCTCTGCGTGGAGAGCTTCCCTCCGCGGGCCGGGCACGGGCACGGGCACCGTGGCCTGCGCCAGCCCACAGTGCTGCTCTGGGAAAAGTTCATCCTTTGGTGCCCGCTTACACTTAAGCACGGATATTTAGCCGTGTGCCGGTATCGGAGCACCGGCTTTCTTAAGATTAGGACCTGTCGCTGATACAGATGTCTTAACATAATTTAAAAAAAAATGTGGTGGCTCGCTTTCCAAAGGAGTGTCCAGCACATGGAACAAACACTCCTAATGTGTTTCTTTTAATAAAAGGCTTCTAATTTTCCGCTGATGTTTCCACCATCGTCTCTACTCCGTTATTTCCATTTCCCGCTTTCCTCTGTATCTATCGCTAGTTACCTACAGATGGTAACTAAACTATTTAATGTTTGTTTCTTCTGCCTACTGTCTTCTGTGAGCTGGTGATCATGGGTGTGAAAGCGCTGGTCTGACTTTCCATCCCCTAGCCCCTCATAAACTATTAATATGGCAATTCCGCAAACAAGCAACTGGTGTTCATGGTTGGGTTTTCCTGTGTCTATGAAAAAAAAACCCTGAGGTCAATTAGAGCATTATTTTATGTTTAGAAAAACAAGCCAATTTTCAAGACTCAAAACATCTAAATCCAGAGGACTAAGCTCACTGGGTTTAGTCAGTAATTCTTTACTTGGCTTCATGTAGCCAAACACGTAAATACATATCCAAAATTGCCTTGCAGATAGTGCAGATAGGTTTGTGTCTACTTGTGGCCAAAACTAGATCCTCTGAAAGAAAGTGCAGAAAAAAAAAAAAAAGCCCTCTTAAGTAGATGAATTATACACCTTCCTTGAGCCTACTTTTAGTTCTGTAGAGTTAAATATTTTGTGGCCTGAAATGCGGTGTGGGCTCCGGTCAAATATAACCTGGTAACATAACTCTGGAAATCGTTAGTGTTTTTTTAACTGACACGCTCCCCTTTCGGAGAAGATTTTATTTTCAAACATAGTGACAGCGAATGCAACTGTCCGCTCTGTCTGGTTTATGCTTGCCCCTTGTTAGCTGTGTTTCACGTGAGAGAGATCTGGGCTTGCCAGAGACTGGATGAGATTTACTGTGCCCATGTGGAGTTTGAAGCATAAGGATCTTATTTTGTACGGTTGTCTTCAGATGGGCAGATGTAAATTGATGGAGATGCAATATGAAAAAGAAAAAGAAAGGTCCTTTAATAAACTGCATTTTTAGTTGACAAGCAGGGTTTTCTGCGCTTCTGCCAGTCTGTGATTGGTTGCGCGGGATGAAGATTATTGCCGTAGGAAAAAGTAAACCACATCAGAGAAAACCATGGCACAGATGTGACTAAGGTGCAGTAAAAGCTGTTTAAGTTATATCCTGATTAAATGCTGGCTTTGATTAGGCTGTTATCAACGGGTATTTAAAAGAAAATTGACATAAGTGTCACTGGATGTGTTAGTTCTAGGTTACAACTGTATTAGCAAATTTTAATCTTAAGTAACAAAAAGTGTCATTAGAACTAAAGGTCAATCCCAGATAAGAAAGAATGGGTAAGAGTGAGGTAAACAGACATAGTGTTTTTACCCGATATATTTTTAATCCGGAATTAAAATGAAACAGTGAGTCAATAACATGCTGTGGTTTCGGAGGCTGTTCCATGGAGCACAAGCTGGAGGGAAACTGCTGTCACTAATAGCAGCCAGGTGGAACGAAGGGATGGCGTGTGAGTTGAAGGCAATTTATTGTAGTCTGTGGAGGATAATAAACATTAGGACAAATTTTAATAGGCCCCAAAATGACAGAAAAGGAAAGAATGAACTAGTGGAGATACTTGAAGATATAATTTAGTCCCTAGTGACTTTCTTCATAGTAGTAAAGTTTTAAATACCCATTTTATACCACTGGGATTTTTTGAATCGTGCACCAGGGCAGAATTTACCTTGAAAACCTTCAATGAAAACATGTTCTAACTTAAGCAAACCCCAAACCGAAATCAGTCAGTCCTTTGGGACTACACCACTTTATTTAGATGTGCCAACCAGAGACAGAGACCACCTGATTTACAGCAGAGGCTTTTTCATTTATGGTGGTGTTGAGGGATGCCGAAGCACATGCACTGAGTGGGCAGTGCTGATGGGTAGGGAAGGAAAACAGCTATTGAGTTCCTTGGATAAATTTCTTGTGACTGCCGTGCAGCTAATTCAGTACGTATGCCCTTGATTATGTAGAGGTAGTCACAGATTTACTTCCCATCCTGTAAACGTTCGGTGTGTTTTTAACTCTGTATGATCTAGGTTATTTATAAAAGTAGCAAAAATTAGTACAAATTGTATAGGATTGCTCCACACGTCGGTGCTTTTGCCTGCAGAGTTGCACAACGGCTTTTAAGTAGGACTGTCCACAATTTAAGATAATCAGCCAATTTACCTCTTTAAGGCCACCGATTTACAAATATGTGCAGAGAAAAAAAGCTCTGTGTGCTTAAGTTATTTTTTTTGTGGTTCATTAATTTTAATAAGGTTTTCTCTGCAAAGCTATATTGCCACAATAAATGCCCTACCACTTCTCTGTAGTAACCGCTTTTGTCAAGGATGGTGGACTGTTCCTGGAAGATCTGCTCGCCGGTATAGCAGGCGACAGACGGTGTTTTCCAGGTGGGCTGAGCTCCACATGAGGCAGGGGGAGCACCTGTTCTGTTCTTAGAATATTCATGCATTTTTAGAGGACACATTAACTTACTCTGCACTGTGTTCAGTGCTGAGAGTGAGAAGCGGAGAAAACCTCCTGAAAATGGTTTGTGTACAGCCAGATGCAGGGGGGTTAGATGAAATGGGCAGGAATCAATAGCTTGTGGTTTGATTAGGATAAATGGACTTTATTTGGGGAAAAGGAGAGAGAGAGAGTGTCAAGTGCATGAAAGCATTGTCGGTTAGCAGAGAACACTACTTGAAATGATCTGCTTCTGAGGTGGTAAGTTGCTAAATCGAAAACTAGCATGCAATGTGATTCTACCACAGATAAAGTAAATGCTCTTTGAGGATATATAAATAGAACTGGTATGAGTAGGCAAGCAAGTGGGGTGATTCCTGATCTGTCACTCTGGCAGAATTAGAGAATTACATTTCTGAGCATAAGGTAGCCTAAGACAGAGTGAAAGGTAAAAGAATTAAAAAAGAGAGAATGACAAAAGTACAGTACGGAAGAATTTAGGTAAATGTGACCTGAACTTGTTCAGCAGGCACAGAAAACAGTTAGGGGAGGTGATGTGTTGCCCTACAAATACTGGTAAACGATTAAACAGAATGGAGGGAAAAAAATATTGTCATTAGCTAATGTGAAGAGAACGTGAACCAATGACCCACAACAGAGTCAGAGAGGTGTTGTGGGGCTCTTTTTTCCTTTTTTTTTTAACTCTTCAGACCAGACCCAGAGCTATGGAATTTCTACGGTTTACCTGTTACAGAGCCTTGGAGTTCGTGCTTTTAAGCTCCTGTTTCCACTTTGATACTCCTAGACGTGCCTGAACAGCCGATGAGAAAGTAGCGCTCTGGGAACTGGTCTGTGATCCCCAGCAGCACCCAGAAACAGCTTTAGAACAAAAGGTATCAACAGACAATCCTTTTTCAGGCAGATGTACTGTAGAATGTCTTCCTTAAGTCTGCGTGCCCTCACCTGGAAGGCAATTGCACTTTCCTTTTCCATAACTGGCACTGGAAAGGTGATTGTGTCTCTCAGTGCTGTAATTACAAGTAATGGTCCACTAATTCCTGGCCTATTTGCAATCAGTTTATTATACCTGTTTCCTCATGTGCCGATGTTGTCTTTCTGCTTTAAATAGGTCTTTTCCCTCCCTGATGCTTATGAACAAAACCTATATTCGCTTTCAGCTTTTTCTTGGGTGACTGTACGAGCAAAAAATTAGACCATGTTTCCACAAGAGGCTCAGCTGAACAGTCCGCTTAATAGTACACAAGAGTATTATTAGTAGTTATAAGTCCTAATTGAATAGGTATTTCATGGTTTCTAATGTAGCAAATATCACCTACGGGGTTTTAAAGTATTTAAAAGCACTTGTCCTATACAGAGTAACTAAAAATTGCACTTCAAAAAGTTAACAGTTTTCATTTTTGCGGTATCTGAACTTTAGAATGACTGCTTTTCTAGCAGTGCATAAAATCTTCCATGTTTTAGAAGAGCTGAATTTCTAGTCTTAAAAAAAAAAAGTGGGAAAAAAAAAAAGAGGTAGTCTTCCAAACCTTTCTTTCTAAATACGACTAATAAATAAAAAGAAAAGCACACTTTCATTCAAAGCGTCTTTCAGAAAGATGGGGTTTAGGGTAAGCATCCTCATAAGAAGTAGCAAATACAAGCAACTGGGACTTGTCTGATGCCAGGTTACTTGGCTGCTGTTAGGAAGTCGTGATACTGACTGCTGCCCCAGGTGGAGGAGCAGAAATTGCTGTGATTAATGGTGAAAAAAGCAGCTTGAGCTAAGGAAAAAAAAACCCAAACCTGCGTCGCTGGGCATTTTATCATTTTCATATGACCGTTTCTTCCTTTTTTGCCATTGCTAATTAGTGACCATTATTTAACAGTGCATTAAGCTGGGAAACTTAATTCAGACCAATTTTGGAAGCTGTGAGAAAAGGAACCCTACATGAACCGATCATTTTGTGGAGCGAGAGACTGGAGGACTAATGACTGTTAGAAATAGCTGGGCTGCCTGACTGGCTGCTTGTGAGGCTTAGTGAAAGTGTACAGAATTAGACTGTAACTGCGAACTTTCATAGAAGAATGTAAAGAAGTATTTCTGAGCAGTGATGCCAATTAGACATAGGGCTGGCTTGCTTGGAGTGGTTGTGAAACTGCCTTTTCTGGGAATTAGTCAGGGCACGACTAGACAAGGAGTTGTGTGGAAGCCTCAGCCAAGAACGGCAGACCTTTGCTTGGAACGAACTACATGGCCCAGGATGTCTTTTCCAACTCGTAACACCTCTGCTCCTGACTTCACGTGAAGTGCGCTATGTGGGTTGTAAGTTTTGCAAAGGGTTTCTCTCTAATGTCACAGTACCCCTTTCTGTGGCGCATGGGAGGAAAAAAACCCAAACATGACTGTTGCTGCAGCAATAGGGAGCTTTCCTATTGACAGGGCATGGGATGAACCTTTCCGCCCGTGCAACTTCACTTGTTCGTGTGGTGCCGTGGCATGGGAGAGCGATCTAATTGTGTCTCTCGTTAGGAGAAGTGGGAGTCAGTGCCGATTCCCCCTTTCCCTCCCCCATTAACATAATCTGCAAAGTTACATGCAGTGTCTGATATACATACGGCCATACATCCGTATTTGAGAGCAAAATGAACTGTGGCCTTCTTTGGGACACAAGGAAATAAACATAGTCGTTAAAGAGTCAGCACCGTTACCACATAGTGAACCTTTACTCACTGTTCCCACCTATTGTTATTTGAAATATCCCATTTCCTGTTTTCAGGAGCTGTTGCCAATGGGCAGGATTCAGATCTCAGTCACATCAGAGTAACTCTGGTAGCTTCGAAGATCAGCAGGGAAAAGGAAATGAAAAGCAAGTGACTGTGATGAAGTAATCCCGAGTTTCCACTGAAGCGCTCTGGGTTTAGTCCCAGTCAGTGTCAGAACTCAGCCTGGTGCCTGGAAAATCAGGGGAATTACGGTGTAATTGTAAGCCCCAAGACAGACCCCATCGATATGCCCACGTTATTGTCATTATTGCTGTCGTGCACTAGGATGACAGCAACAACAAAATAAGGATATTTACTCTGTAAGTATGCGAGATGAATGGGTATATATACACATCCGTACACACATAATAACTAGTTACTTGGTGATTCATGGAAGCTTCTTGGATCCTCACTATGAGACTGCAGAGTTGTAAGAAATATATAAATGACTGTGTAAAAAGAGCGTTTTTTCTGAGTTTATATTCCACCCTGCTGAGGGGAAAAAAAACCCAAACCCAAACCAAAAAAAAACCCCAGCCTTTGTTCAAAGTGCAGGAAAAAGGATTTATTATCCGAATAGTATAATAAGGAAATAGAAACACAGAGGTAATTGGAGGATCAGACCCACAGAGATACCTCTCAACTCTCAGTCATCTTTCTCTGCAGGGAAACGGATTGGAAATGTAAATGCCTATAAAGCACTGTGACTCCTTGGCTAGTATTATCTCTGGGTCTCAGTTCCCTAACTATACAAAAAGGATACTACTCCCTTTCTTCGGTCTATGCCAGTTGTAAGCTTTGGCCCAAAATCACAAAGAGAGATTATGGCAGAGCCAAGAAATGAACTCAGATCTTCTCAGTCCTAATCCAAGCTTGTTATCATAAGCTCATCTTTCATTTGCTTTTAAATAACAACCGAAGTGTTAACCCTATTCCTATACATTTACAACCTGATGGAGTTCTTATCTGTGGTGGTCATTTCATTTCCTGCTGGCAGTTTCAGAAGCCTTTTAAAAGTTTTCCCCCTGTAATTTTTATTATTTTTTTCTCCCCAAGAGAGAGGGAGCTTCTTTCAAGATTTCTCCAGCAAAGCTTGCCTGTCTTCTTTGGAAGTGTATACTATGTGATTTTCACTTAGTGCAGGAATCATCTATTACCATTTTTTAATTACATGGTGTTCTTCTCTGTCCTCCTTACCTGCCATTTGTATCTAATCCTTCTCAGTCAAAAATACGTAGACATTTTTTAGAAGATGTCCTGGAAGATTTTTTGCCAAATAAAAATGTTTTGCTTTAAATGAGCACTTTTTGAGTTTAAACGCTCCAGGCAACTTGCTATTTTCAAGGAGCAAACAATTAAGTTAATACACATACACAAAAGCCAAAAATCTTTCTCTCTAGATCTTTTCCATTCTGTTGCAGTTTATGAAATTTATTCATGTGGGGATTTTTTTAAATCTCATTTGGCATTCATTTGGAAATCATGGATTTCAGAGGCATGATAGAAATCAAATGTTGTGTTCTTTGAAACAAAAGCATTGCCTCGTTGTTTTAACTGGGGGGAGAAAACTTTTAACCGGCTGATCTTTTTGGTATCATCTGATTTAATATGAAATCACACTTTTTTTATTATAGAATGCTGATGACCCTTTGAGATGATTGTGCCTATGTGTTGTAAATCTAATTTTAGTAGAAGCAAGAAGTGCATTCTCATTCTTTCTAAATGTCATTGTTAAGGATTTCTTCAGTACAGCAGGATCTTTGAGAGTTTTTCTGATTTTTTTGGGTCTTGTCCACCTGAAACCTAATCCATCAAAATGAATGTGGAAATAATTTGATTCAAAACATTAAACACATGAAAAGAATTAGCCACCCATCCTGCACATATGAGTTGCTGAACGTTTACACAGTGATAACCCAAACTATGGAATAGTCAAGTCAAATGAAATGTGATGCCTACAGAAGCAGCTGTACTAGGAAAAAAATCCGAGATTTATACTTCTGTAGTTATTACTATTCATTGCTTATGTTGTGATAACATCTAATGCAACAGCAATGCTGAATGCCATTGGGCTACATGTGGCAAGAACACACACTAAATGACAGTCCCCATCCCCAAAAGATTAGTTAAACATGACTTTAATTATGGCTGATTGGTCCCTTTACAGAGTGGATTTCTGCCGCTAACTATTTCAAGATACAACATACTAATTATGACGTCACTTCTCCTGGTTTCATCAGTAGCTGATGACAGGGATGTCTTTAGGAGGTAGGATGTAACATGGCAATTTCCCAGGATTAAGAGGGGTCCCAACTTGGCTAAGTCATGTAGCAGTGGGAACGGAAAGAGTGGAGTGGGACGGAGTGGGAAGGTGCTGCTGCCTCACGAGCGCGGCACTGCTGCAGGCAGAAAACCAGGGATGCTCTGTGTCACTGCGTTTGAGTGCTTCGTTTCTGATGAGAACTGCTAGACTCATAACTTGCAGACCTCATGGTACTAGCCAAGCTGTGAAGATAGATACATCCACACAGGCAATCTCTTGCCCGACCAGCCTGTTTTCAAAAAAGATAAGACAGACAAAGCAGGGTGAAAGGAAGCTGCAGTGTTCCCAATTTACAGACTAGAAGATCTGAAACACTGCAAGTTTGTCTACGTGGGGAGATTAACATTGCAGTGAGATTCTTCAGAGGAAACGTTTCCTGCTAGCTGACAAGCGGTATCTGTGTCCAGATGAACAGATGGCTTTTGCTTCACTGTGACTCACGATTGCTACATGGTGGGAATGTCCTCTGAAGTAGGAGCTTTGGGGGGTTCTGTCCTTTGCTCCTTTGTGCTGTTGCTGGGCCCCAAGCACTGCAGAATTGCTCTCTAGCTTCTGGCTGATGTTCCTAGTGTTATTTTTTAGCAATGTAGGCAGCAACTGTTGAAAAGACCATGTTTCTTTTAGGGAGGTTGTCTCGTAATTTGAAAGGGGATATGCCTAAACATGATCGCAGGGGAGAAGAAGTCGTAGAAGGAAGAAGAATAACTGGTCAGAGTGTCATGGAAAGCAGTGTGGGAAGTGAAGCACGAAAAAGCTGGGTATTGTAAGGTGCCTCCTTGTTCGAAGGAGAGTAAAAACTTCTTATCTGAGTGTTTAAATACACGAGCGCACAATGGTGCGTGTGTACAGATAATTAAAATTCCATCAACTCCCTGCCTCCATGAACTATAACTCAGAGCATGTGGTGTCTCTGTACATTTGTAAAGTATCAGACAGTGCTATAGATGCTGCTTCACAAACTAAAATGACACAAAAATTGAAAATTCAAAAAAAAATGCAGTTAAATGTAAATAAGCTCTCCTGGAGATTTTTCAGAAATAGAAACACCGCTTGCTCAAGTAAAATTCCGTTTAATCCAGGAGCTTTCAGTCTTCCCAGATCCCTGTGGGATGAAAAGATGAGCCTTGTGGCATGCTTGGAAGGTTAATGAATGTGGACTCTGTATATAGTTTCAGGGTGAAAGACTTCTTACTGAAAATGTGTTATGGAAAGTGTTTAAAAAAGGGCACTAGTCTGAGCACTTCTGTGAGTTACAACAATAGTTCTACACAGAGAATAAACATGATTTTTTATTAGTTACCACCTATGTCATTGAAATATAGTGCTATGAATATCAGCCACAAGTAAATAGCTCCTGCAACACTGAACTCAGGTGTGACAAGCTGGCTTCATGAAATTGTGCTTTGTCAGACAGCTGCGTTCGGCAGTCGCCCTTCTATCTGAATAATCCTTGGTGTAGCTTCAGATAGAGGACCCGGCACCTTGTGTTCAACCTGCACGTGTCCGGAGGGCAGGATACCTGCAACAACCTCTTCAAACTCAGTAAATGGTTGTGCTCTCTCGCTAAGGAAAGAGGTGTTTGCCAGGACTGTTAGTTAACGCTCAAGGTGTGTCGCAGGGTCTAACAGTGCCCCGAAACACAAACTTCCCACCTCAAACTGTCACCCAAAACAGAGTCCTTTCCAATCCAGTCAGTTACTTCCTGCACCGCTTCAATGTTGCTTTCATTTTTTTCAGTCTTGAGACACATCCACGTATCCATCATCCATGCTTCAGTCTTGAAATGGCATATGGAACATTAATTTTCATACCGGGAGGCTGAAGTAGGACAGAATTAGATAGATACACAATATGTGTAATTCTGTCATCCATTGTACTCTCAGTGGATGTACTTTTATTTCCGTACAATCGCAATGGTACAGACCACTTGTATAAAACCTCTAGAGCCACAGTCACTTTGTGAAATGACTTTTCTTATGAAAATCCAATATGATGGCAACTCTCAGCGTGATATTTAATTCTTTGTAAAATGCCCTTTTTCCCCAGCCCCTCAAAGGTTCTGCATGTGCCTAACTGCATCTGACACTCGCACGCCTCTACAAAATTTAACAATATTGTTTTTAATTTTAAGACTTTTCCTGGAGGCAAGTAAATAGGTGAAAATCTAAGTTCCACCAGAAAAATAAATTGGCTGTCAGGGCCTTTTTACATTTGAAAAAATCCTCAAGTGGCAACCAAGGTGCTTTTCAAGGGCTCAAAAACTGGAAGCCCAAACCCAACAATGGTAACAGTGTGATATAAAAAAATACTGACTTTGGAACAGTATCATGAATTTTGAGAAGCCTGACAAATGATATTTAGGATTTATTTAATCCACCTATTGGATGTTGTTTTTAATATTACAGGTGTCATAAATCATCATGCTACATATTTCACTGCATTCCTTCTGAGATCACTGGGAATCTTTTAAGATTTTAATAGGATCTCAATCAGATTAAAAATGCAGAAGTATGATCCTTCTGCTGGCTTCCATAGAGACTCCTCTGGTGTCTAATTTAGATTTCATTAGGCTAACATTATATCATTAATTAGACGTTTCACTGATAAGAGAATAGATTTTCTCTTATCAAGAGAAAATCAGTAGATTTTCTCAAGGGAACTCTGACAGATCTATTTTTCCTCAACTTCATGAAAATATTTGAATTGATATTGCACGGGGAATTATTATTAATATTTCTGTTCCTGACATCGGCACAAGAAGTAAGAATGTAGTACTGATGGCACAAAGCTGGGACATGTTGTCAATCCAGAGACCGATTGTACTGTAATACCACAGAAAAAGAAATGGCCTTAAGGGCTGGGGTAATATCAATGGAAGGAAAAACCCAGTATGAAATTCGAAGTCGTGCACTTATGTACCACCCCCACGGATTTATTTCACATTGCAGGAGATGATGGGTTAGACTTGACAGAAGGCCGAATAGCCCATTTAATCACTGATCATGAGATCACCTGATCGTGAGATCACCTGGTTCAACAGAAGCATTCCAGCCAGTGGCAGGAAGGTGAATGAAATTGTGGGGTGCAATAGGCATTTCCAGACATAGATACTATCGTGCAAAGTCCTAAGTTAGATCATGTCTGGAGCAGTGTATCTAACTGGGGTCTTCTGTGTTCAAGAAGTACGCTGCGTGTGAAAAGTTGCAGAGAAGGGTGACACACGGCCTAGAAAACTTCTGTTGCAAGAGGGAAAAAATACAAGATGATGCTCATTTGCTCATTTAGCCAAAGAGAGAACAGCTGAGAGGGTATATATTTGTCCCTTGAATGAAGAGGAAACAATATCAGAAAGGAAGAAATAGTTAACAAACATGACAGGCAAAAGAAGAGTTGTATAGAAGGTGGTTATGGAAAGGTCTTGGCTGGAAACTGGGATGTTTTATGTTTTTGGTTTAGGCTGGGAACAAGGATGTATATTAAAACTTGCAGTAGGGGTAGTGTAACAAAAATGCCATTAATTAGTGACAAGAGAAGAAGGCAGCCCTACTGGATCAAGCCAATGGTATATTAAGTTCAACATTCTCTCTTCAACCTTGACAAAATTTGTGCAGAAACGTCAGAAATTCGGTGTGAGAACTTGTGGTAATGAAGGAGTAGATTTGCATTCTCCCCAAACCCCAGCAGCGGTAACTTTAGTTAGGAAGAGTGTGTGAGCCCAGCCACTGTCTGCAGTCAGTTCCCTTTCTGTTCCCTTAACATTCAGAACTGTGGGGCTAGTGATGTTAGATGCTGCATCCGTGCTGTAAAAAATATGTTTATAGACCTGTTGTCCATTAATTTGTCTAATCCCTTATTTGTTTTTTGGTGTTATTTTATTGATAGTTGTCTGTTTTCTGTGATAGCGGGGGTTTAGGCTCTATATCTAGGTAGATCCCTTCCAGTTCTCTAACATGTTGCAGCTCTGAGCAGGAACAAATATCTACCCTTGCTGGACTCCTGTGATTGCTTGTGTCACCTTTTAGATAATGAAAATCCTCAGCTATGTGACTCTCTTAATATAAAAATACGTTTAGCTTCTTAAAAGCAAAATATTATGTTTCTGTAGCATAGAAACTACTATTCTGATGGTATCACATGTTCTTTAGTCATCAAGCAATATTTGAAACAAATATGCATGCATTCACTTTTTAAGATACATAGCAGACATATTTCAACCTTTAAATAGGCTTCTTGCCTTTTGAAATGAACACTCGACTAGAGTTGTTAGTTCAGTTCTTACTTTCAAGCTGTATCAAAAAGCGAGGACCAGCGGTGGGTGCCCAGCATCTGCGTGTTACACAACACGGGAAAGGAAGGGAAGTTTAATGTCATTTACAGCGCTGCTGTTTGAAAGACAGTCAAGATTGTCTTTCTGTGAGTTTCAGACGGCGGATCTGGAGGCAGATCTGAGCTGGCACTTACTCACCTCCAACACACCTTAGTCTTTCAGACTCTCATGGGAGTAGATACCCATTGTCTAGCATCTTCTCTTCAAAAAGACTGCTGGTGTGATCAGGGTGACTGTTCTGCATCATCACTGGCATTTTGCCTGTAACTGCCACGTGTCCTTGGATGTCATACTTCCTGTACAACTTCACTTTTAAAGCCATGACTCCCATCCTTATTCTTTGTGAGATTCGGATAGTCATAAAGAGCTCAGGAAATGTCTCCCTGGGAACCCCCAAATATTTATTAAAGGCCTGATCTTCCCCTTCCCCCCCCTTTTTTTTTCATTCATTCTTTTATTTCCTTAATTTTTTAAAGATTGGCTTTTCTCTTTGGTCTGTAATATGTCACATTCCTCAAACCAAAACTACAAATACTTTCATAAATATGCAGAAAGGTTTTCTGCTTTCCCTTCTGTTAGTAATTAAGTATCTTCTGTTGCGATAGTTTTAACAAGTATATTGAATTTATTGAACTGATTCACAATGTGCATTTATGACCATTATAGTACCTAATCCACAGGCTCTTACTCTTCAGAGATGGAGTTGTTAAGAGCTGTGTGTGATGATTGCTCTTTCCCCATTTTATGGTTAACGGGAAATATGTTTAAACTGCAGAACAAGAAACAAACAACTCAAAAGAGGAATTGGAGCAAAAAACCCTGTTCCATAAGTGATATGATTTTACAGCATTGAGTAAATGTTAGTAATCCGCAGTGATAAGTTTAGTTTTCACTAGAAACTGCTAGCGTATGTGTTTTTTTTTTTTTCTTGAAAGGCAAGAATGTTGAAATCCTATTTGTACTGGCAAAAGTTCCATGATTGTAATTGCCATCCAGAGTTTCTGGTAGGTGGTGGACCTGTGGCTCATTGGTGAGACAATATTGAAGGACATTCTAACCTTTTCCAGGCGTGCGCAGCCTCAGATCACAATCACATCAAGAGCTGAGGCAAGGGAGGATTTCGTGTCTTTAAAAGTGATTTCAATGTCATCAGCTTTAGTTTGCTGGTAAGTCTCATGAGCTCTGCATGTACGCTGCGAGGGCCGAAGAATGTTTCTAAGCTTTCGTATTCAACAGTGTAACCTAGCTGTGTCCCAGCTTCCTGCAAGTACCACTGTGCCCTACCTCAGAGTGTGTTTTTGCTAGGAAAAGAACCTTGCTATGTGGAACAGAGCCAGAAAACCCATGCTACATAAAGTTCTAGTCAGAATGATCACAAATTGGGAAATGTTGTAGTGCGCAGAGGAAAGTGAGCTCCTATCTCACCAGCAGGAAGCAGATCACTTGCTTATGGAGGACGGCCTATGACCTTGTTGGCAGTGGAAGTCATTAGGGAAGGCAAGACTTGCCGACTGGTAAATCTAGGAAAAGAATCAGGTATTGTAAATATCCTGAAACAGATAGGAAAATATTCTCAGAATCACAGAATAGTTGGCGGGAACTTCTGAGATCATCCCGTCCAAACCCCCTGCTCAAGCAGGGTCAACCAGAGCAGGTTGCCTGGGACCATGTCCAGTTGGGTTCTGAATGTCTCCGCAGATGAAGACTCCACAACCTGTCTGAGCAATCTGTGCTGGTCTTTGACCACCCTTACAGTAAAAGAAAAAAAAAAAGTGTTTTCTTGTGTTCACATTGAATTTTGTGGATTTTACTTTTTGCCCGTTGCCTCCTGTTCTGCCTGGCTTGCTCTTCTTTTTTCCTTCCCGTTGGGTATTTTGTACACATTGATAAGATCCCCCTGAGCCTTCCCTTCTCCAGATCTTTCAGCATCTCCTCATATGAAAGATTTTCCAGTCCCTAACCATGGCCCTGAAACCCAAACACAAAAAGCCTGCAAGGCTTGGAAAGATTTCTGTAAGACCTATAGGAGGGCACGTATTCCATACATCTTCACTTTAAAATATCAAACAACAATAAGAAGAACGACAAACTCATGTGGATAACTGTGGAGGACCTACACAGTCTTGGTAAAATATGAGAACTCCACCTTCATCGACGCAATGTGCTTGCAATTCTTTGAAGATGCTACAGGCTACATTATTATACAGTGAAATCCGTAGGGAAGTGGAGAATATTAGGAAGAGCATAATTTTTCTACATTAGATTAGGATATAATTTCAATATAGCACATTTTCTGTATTCATTCTTGTGATTCATAAGAGTTTGTTTTTCTCCCCTTTTGACCCTGCTAGGATCACTTTTAGAATAGTTAGGCAAATGAAGTCCACTTTCTGAAATACTTTTTTTAACCAGTTTCTGTGTCTTTCTTTAGTTTCAAGGAGAGCTTGACTCCTGTGCAACCTGTTTCCTTTTTCTGTCGTTCTACAGAGTTTCTATTTCCCCCCTTATTTTATATGCTGCAGTACATATTGAAGAGAAAAATTATCAGAGTATGATTTAGTAGGTGTCTCTTTGTATTTTTGATATTTGTATTCCACCAAAAGCTTCTGTATTTTATAAGGAATTCATTTTGCATGCCCAAAATGAGATTTCAGAGTCTTTTAATTTTAGAATGTGGGACCATTAAAATGCATTACAGCAGCATCACAAATGTGTACAACTGCAAAAATATTTTGTCCTTATGAAATATAACTTGTATTATCTTTCTAGATTTACAAGTCATGTATATTATTGCCGCTGTGTCTCATAATAAGTTAAAATAACATCCTGTCCCACAAAGAATGCCAAAAAAAGCCATTTATTTGAAAAACTCCGAACGTTTTCTACATGCCCAGCTCCTTGGGTCAGCCTGGCCCGAGGAGAAGCCGGGAGGTGCACACAGTAACAAGTAGGTTACGGCTTATCTGTTCCTGTCAACTGCTGCTCCTGACCGAGTGCGCTAAATCAGAGCTCTGGAGTCTCTATTTCAGTAAGAAATATAACATCAGGGTTGAAACTTGTCAGTTCCTAGATTAAGGCTTCACGTATGATGGAGACCCGTTAAAACATGAGTGCTTTTGAGAAGAACACGTGCGAACGGAGGATTTGTAATCATAAACCTGACACGGTGCCAATGGAAGACGGCAATATATTCGGGCCTGTTGGATGTAACGCGGAGAAAGCTGACTCCAAGCATTCATACATTAAATGTTCGGTCCCAGAAAAGCTCACCATTGGCTTTAAAGTAGTGAAATGTGGATAATAAGAAATGTAAGTTCCTTTTATTATCCTTCAAGTGTTAAAACACTGGGGGCCTGTGTTTTCAAGTCTGTCTGAGCAAATATGAGATGTGTAAAAAAATGACATATAGATGTGTGTGTGCGAGTGTTCTTGTATAAAATTGCAACTCTGAGGCACTAAGTTTTGTCAGACAATTGCAGTGGTGTACTGTATCAGCAGACTAGACACGGGATGGGAAGAGTTTTGCAGCAGAGCTGAAATTATGTTCATGTTGTGTTCCATGGTTATACGGTTGGACAAAGAAAGATGGTTTCTCAAATTTAGTGTTAAGCTATGAATAGATAGTGAGCCTTTGTCCAGCGCGTCAACATGACTGTCTAGTTAAAATCATCTGATACGTAACGGTGCTCGGAAGGGACAGCTAACTGAAACGTAGACCGTGTTAGCAGTTAAACCCTGGCACAGTATGGTAGAAATACCTTTCTTAAATAATGCGACACGGTACTTTGAAAATGTTAGGGTCTGACTGTCAGTGTATTTAATAGGTATAACACTGGAGTTACTTAAGCTTCTGCAATTTGAAATCACAGAAGCACACCCTGTGTTTAGTAGTTTTTGGCAGATGGTGGAACAAGATAGCTATTTTTTCCTGCTAGAAGATAAAAATGCTATTTGACAGAGCACAGAAAACCATGGTGCTTTAGCAGCAAAATTATGAAATCTGCTGTTTTAGTGGGCTGGAAATATACAATACTGCTTGTGTCACAAGGAAGATAACAGCGAAGTAGTGTAGGGCGCTGAGGTTTCTCAGGATATATTTCATTTAACGCTGAATTGTAAATTCATAAGCACTGTAATGGCTTTTCAAAGAGGTTTAATTTTTCACACATTTACAAAAATAATGTGTTTTGATGTCCAAGAAGAATACTTGAGGCCTTACTGTGTTCTTGCAGTGCCTGTTGCGGGAAATTGTCCGGAGTTTTATTTTTAATACCTAAACTTAGGCTCTGGGCACAGTATGGAGGCAATAGATAAACACTGTTGCTATAGAGCTTTTAAGATACCCTCATGAACTTTTTTTTTGCCTGCTCCCTGCCCAAGATAAAAAGCTGGCATTGTTATTTATATGTTATTTATATGTTCATATGGGATATTTCAGCCGTTGTGATGTGGAGTATTATGCTTCCTTGGTATTTTAAAAATATAAAACTGACAACAGGTCAGGAAAATATTATGAAGATGATGAAATCCTGTTCTAGGAGTGCTGCAGCTGGCGGCGTGTTTACTCTTTATCGTTAGAGGGAGAATTTTAATTTGGCTCGAACGGTTAGTTTCTTTTTGTGCAACCTTTATGCAGTTGTGAACTGTGCTAAAAGGTACTTGAAGCAAAAATGAGTACTAGCAGCGTGGCACTTGAAGGAAAACTATTTTTTCTGTCTCCACATAGTTGCGTGAGCTTATATGTGTTGCAAAAGAAACACACAGTAAGTAACAGTGCAGAAGCAGAGAGGGAAAGGAACTGTTCTAGGCTAGGCTGGCTGCCAGATCTTAAGAGAATTTTTGTTTTACACTGATTTTAGGAGATGCAGCATCACATCATGTGCCATTTATAAATAACTGATGAAAGATCGTGTAATAGGCCGTTAAAACAAGGCACATGTTTGCTTCAGCCGTAATGCCTGTGTGAAGTAGTTTTACTTCAGTTGTAACGCTGACATCAGTCGTGTATAATTGTCATGGAAAGTTACTGGTCCAGGCACAAATCTCCTCGCTCATCCGCACTCTCATGATGATAATGTAGCTGGTGGTACTTTACTCACCCATGTGGGAGAATTCTTGCCTGAGGGGGTGGAATTTTGTACAGGCAGCAAATTTAAGAGAGTTAAAAGGACAAGAGGTTTCCAGATGCCTTGAATTAAACCGAGTGGTTACTCCAAACCATAAATGTTTAACTCCACTCCCTCAGCAAATCACTTTCAAAATAGATATTTATTTTCAAACAAAACCAGTTGCCTTGTGAAACTGTTGGTTGGTTAGGGGGAAAAAAATGACCTAATGCTTCTGAATAAAATATCTGATCTCTTGTTGCCAAGGCTGAGTCACTTCCTGTTACAATAACAAGACTGTCATCAGCAAACTTCTCTAGCCATGCAGTATCGTTTGCCAGTCTATTCATGGCTTTATTTGTCCATGTTGTTAGAAAGTTAGCGTTGAAAAACATACTGTACTAAATTTGGAGGCACCGGCTCTGTATTAAAGTGCATCGGTGTCGGATCGCAGTTGCGTTTATTCCTGATAGTATAATCTCTGGTTTCTTCGTGCGGCACAGTAATATCCACCCAGCTGCGTACAGTAATGTTGTAATTCTGTCAAGGGATCTGGACACAACATAATGCATTAATATCATCAGAGCTTTCTCAACTGGAATTTGCAGGATCATAGTCAGCTGTGTCTTATTTACAGGAGTGAGATTTGAAAAATACCTGGAAGCTCATTCCACTTGTCACCTAACAGATAACCTCTAGCATTTTCTTGACTGTGGAGGTTTTTAAAGACATGTTTCAGTGATCTTTCAAAATACTAAGCATACGGTGGTTTTGGTCGCATTTGAGCAGGATTGGCGCTGGCTCGGCTCGCCGGCAGAGGTGGTCTGCTGTGGCTGCACCGCTGATTCAGCAGAGCAGGAATTCATTAGGGCTTTTGCATAACAGGTTGGAATTCATTTCCTGGGCAAAATAAGTTGGCCGAAGCCCTTTCTGCAGTTAAAGCAGCTAGAAATTAAAGGCCTAGTCCAGTGTTTACTTTCAGTACTATTATTGCTTCCCCCCTCCCCCAGGCTTCAAATGTTATTTGGGAGCAGTGTCTGGCAGGCTGGGTTCTGGATGATCCATCAGATCTGTATGTGAATCTCAGTTACTGACTCACTCTGTGCAACATAAATGACTGTTCTCAGCCTATTCATAAGAGACGGGGGGAGGGGGATGTCTTACACGTTTTTTGGGGTTTTCATCCTGGTCTTCTGCCCTAAAAATCAAGTGCCATATCAGGTCCTCAAAAGTAAGCAGCAATTGAAAAATTGAGCTGCACTTTTTTGTGCCTCAGTTCCCCCTCCACCATGGGAAAGAGAAACGATAAAACTTTTAAATTGTTTTGGTATTCACAGACAAGCAGAACTATACACACACAGAACTCTGGTCCTTTTGAGCAAACAAAATAGTCTCCCTAGGTTCTGGTTTTGTTTTACTCTGTTTACTCTATCTAATATCCATCCTGCAGGATCATTTCTTCTAGTTCTTCCTGAGAGCCGTGTGATGGATACCTCTGGATAGCCTGCAACTTGAGCGCCGGAGCTCTGCAGCCAAATCCAGAGGAGTCCAACTGAATGAAAGTACTTGTGAAGTGCTACTCACAAGAGGAAGGGCATCACACTGACCCGAAGTGTGTCAATTCGAACACCCTTTTCATCCTCCCACTTTCACTATCAAATTGTTATAATCACGGCACAGAACAAGGATCTTGTTAAGGGCTGGCCAAGCTTAATCTGCAGTTTTCTTGCTTTTGCATTTTTACAAAAGAAAAAAAATATATCTTTTCAACTCTGTTTTTTCTTTCTTTTTAGTTTAAAAAAGAAAACAGAAAATGTAAGTTGATATGTTTAAGTTGACCGCGATGAATCTGGGATAAGTTACTATGCTCTGTTCTCTGATAAACAGAGACGTTATTGTGCAGTCCTGGATAAAGTCACTGATTATACTGTTTGGGCCATGAAAGCAAAATGTGTTGCAAGGGTTTGGGTGTCTGTAATTAACCAGTTGTAAATGCTGTGGTTGGTGGCTAAGCAGCTGTTGAGATCACTGTCAGAATTTCACCACTGTAAAGGAGCTATCATGTGTTATTCCATTGTTTCAGGATGGAAAAGAACAGTTGTTTGTATACGTTTCTTTTTTTTCCCTAAAACAGAACAAATGTTGGCTGTAAACTGCACTTACAGTGTTCCAGGCTATATCAGTGGAAAGGATTTGTATTTGCCTGAGATTGTCTTTGTCTTCAGTGTAACCTATCGGACACGGGGAGTATCGCTGCAACCTAAAGCTTCATTTTTCACAAGGGGTTGCTACCACGTACCTGGAACATTCATTCTGCTGTGGGCACCTTTCCCTGTGTGTGCACTGATTCCCTCCCACAATACCTCTCTGAATATAATTGAGCCCTGAGTTTGGATATTAAGAATCTCATGCATTTTTAAGAACATACATCATTTTAATACCAAATTCAAGCCTCTCAGGGCTGTCTTGAAATAAACCTTGCAGTTTGACATGGGTAACTCTTTGGTGTTGATGTGTAGAGAGCAAAGAATTTTGCCACTAGCAAATTGTATCAAATGCAGCAGGTCAGCCACTGATTGCCTGAAAATCCGAATACTTGTAGGTGAAACTATGGTGTAAGACCTTTGGCACTCAAACCTCCTGACTCTATCTAGTTCAGGGAACGGTGAGTTCTCAGTTACAGGGAGTGGGAAGATGATGTCATTGCAAAGTTATTGCCCTGCTTTGATACTAGTAAATGTGTTCAAAGTTCTCTAGGGACCTCTAAGGGCTGAAAAACTCTCTCTACCACAGTTGCTGTGGGATAGAGGTAGTTTCTCCCTCTCTCTCTCTCAAAGTTTCTTTACCTGTTTTTATAACAAGGATGCAAGTGACGGGCATTCAGGAAAATAAGTCTCTCTCTGCACTGTTTAAGAAAACATGTTGGAAATGTGTTTAAGAAAAATGTTGAAAGTGAGGCTGGATACATTCTTATATCACTAATGCAAACAAAGACAGGAACAGAAAAATGCCAGAAGTGTGTGCGTGTGCGTGTGAGTGTGCCTGGGGAAGAGGGGGAGGGGGAGACAGGATGAAGCCCTTTGCAAAACAAAGTAGTAGGTGCCAATGTTGATGTTTTTAAGGCATGCCTTTCACTAGTCACTATGTGATAACTTATTAGCAATCAAAACCTGAGGGTCAATTCCTCCTTTTTATTTTCTGCCTGTACAGTGTTATAAAAAAAAAAAAGTAGAGTGAAAGGTCCTGGCAAGTTGCCCGTCCTCTCCTCCTCGGATCAGGGGGCGAGTGATGCAACCCCATGACTCTTTTTCCTTCTCGCATCTTGCCTATCGCATGGGGAAGTGAGCGATCGCTTAGCTTTTTCATGCCTACGAGCCGGGCTGGGCTTTGTCTTGCTTCTGGTGACAGGCAGCTTCACACCGCTTCTGGCTGTGTGCTGTCCTCACAGCCCAGCCCAGCCTTGGGGGCCTTTGGAACTTTAAATACATTTGGGTCTGGGGTCTGCTGCTGGCCTGTGCCTTTATAGAAGGGCCGTCATGTGTACTTGAGCCAGGAGCCCCAGGCATGTGCTAATATTGCTGGTAACAAACAGAAACCTTTAGTTGCCTCCACCTTCTCCCTCCCAGATTTATGAATTTAGCTTTTTTGAGCTGTAGGGTCTATGTATTGTGAGTTTTCTTCTCAACGGTGAAGCCCGAGTTTGGTTTGTTTGATCTTGGTATAGTAGATTCTCTAATATATTTTCCATGCTGCAGTGAGGCGTTTAGCAGGAAAGCAAGTATCACGAGACTCCCAGTAAAATCCTGGGAGTCACCAAGGCTGGCACTCGAAGGAGCTTTGCAGATTCAGCCTTTTTCTGAAAATAACATTCCAACGAAACAGAGAGAAACTGAATGTCCGAAACAATCTTGCAGAATATTTTACTTTGTGGGTTCTTTTCGTTACATAAAGACCCTCTTCAGACCATCTGAGTGGGATTTCAGTAGTCACATGATGGCTCCCACGTCACTCCATCAGTGACATGACGTGGCATGAGAGATGGGAAGAAGGGGAGATTGAGCTCTTTTTCCAAAAGTTAAAAATGAGGACAGTTAAAACTTATTTTTAAACTCTCACTGGTACTCAATAGCATCATAGTCAAATTTGTAGCATTGCTAAAGCAAGTAACATTTAGTAATAGCCAGCAGTGTGCACAGAGTCACTGGTGATGTCATTGGTGACACGTCTGATACCTGTGCCCTGCTCAGCTGCAGCCAGTGCCGCAGCCTGAGAAGGTCGGAGCATCCAGCAGGATTCTAGGGCGCTGAGTCAAAGGTGAAATGCCAGCACCGGGGAGCGCTTGCCGGTTTCGCTGGCTGAAGCACCAGTTGTATTACACATTTGTTATACTTTCACAGAGAGAATGCAAAGATAGAGCAAAGGGATAAATAGCAGGAGGGCCGCACTGACGGGAAGAGGCAGTATTCAAACATGATAAAGAGTACAGCTCTGATAAAAAAGCAATAATGTTGGCTGACACATGTTGTTGCTGGTACGGCATTGGACATTTATAAGGGCATTTTTATTTCCTTAAATGGGGAGCTACTTTTTTTAATGTGTGTGTGTGTTTGCACCACATCTCGCATGCAGTTCTGAAAACCTACAGCTGTTCTGAGTCGTAGTAGCAGAACCGAAGCAATATTTATAACAGGCGTATGGGCAGTACTTACTGAAATATAGGTCCCAAGCATGCAGCTAAGCCCGTGGACATGAAGCACACACTGCACCCCAGTTCTTCAAGTTGGGCACACGCTTCGGTGACTGCAACAACAGTACTTTGCTTTGACTGACTTCTGCTATTTCCCAAGACTGAAGTGTATTACTAATATTGGCCTATATGACTCACTGCTCTTGGAAGCTGGGGAGGGTGTCATTTGTGACCTTTGGGTTTGGTTTTTTTTTTAAAAAAAAGAAACGAGAAGAATGCAATTTATTACCTATTTTGCATTTTTTATTCTTTTTCTGTTATTTTGTGTGATTGTTTCGATGTTTAGAACTAACACAGGACAACCTTCACTGGTACACTGCATCCTTTTTTTTTTGTTGTATGTGGTCTGTCTTGTAAAGCTACTAAGAAAGAGTGAATTTTGTTACACTCTAGTAATACTAGTTTTGAAGTTTTCTAATTTTGAGGGAATAAAGCTTCAATGCATTTAAAAATAAAGCTGAGTGCTGCACAATGTAATATCAGAAAGCCAACAAGTTGAGTGCCATTTCTGACAGAAAAATTTTACAGTTTTTGGCCATCAACTGTGATGTAAGAAGAATTTCTGTGCATTAAATTAACTTGCCATAATAATTATTGAATCCTCTTTCTTAATGTAAAGATTCTCATTTCCAAAGAGAGAAGGAGGGAAGTTTAATGAAGAGAAAGATCCCCAAAAGCTGAAAAAGAAAAAAAGAACAAGATTCGGTTCTGATGTATTATTGATACCAAGATACTAATAGCTGTCTCTTAATGAAATCTAAGAAATGACAGACATGGTGATGGGGTGTCCTCCAAGCAGACATATATACATGACCTCACTTTAAGAATGTTTAAGATCCCAATTCCGTGACGACTTGGTAATGTGCTTAGCTTTATGCATGTGAGGAGCCCCTTTGCTTCAAATTACACATATGCTTCATGTTTACAACCTTACTCTTCCAGGACACCTTCCAGCAAATTCAACACTCCTCTTTTTTATTTCAAATGCTAACTATGTTACACGCTTTCCTCCCTTTCAGTCACTTAAAAAAGCATGATCCGTTAAGTCAATGGCAGAACTCCCACTGACTTCTGTAATGCTGGGAGTTAAGCTCTCTGCTTATTAAACTTAAACGTTTCTTTTTAGAAAACTTTCCAACATTACAAAAAGGTCATTTCAGTCCTGCCACTCTCCAAAATGGTCAATGAGTGTCTTACACTTTTTCCTTATATTTAAGAGAATTTATTATCCACACTTGTTATTATAATTCTTGGTGCCTGTTGGAGAAGATGCTAAGGTCACGTCTACTTTATCTGGACATTTAAAGATCACATGATAATATTTATAAGATTTTTTGGGCTTTATTTCTCAACCCTGCCCTCCTGTGCAAGATGCCGGATGTCAGATCATTGCTGCTATCTGCATTAGAATTGTCTGCCATCCTCTGATACTATTCCTGTAAAATGTCTTAGTGGGAGCTCTGTAAGAGGCAGTGGCTAGGATATGCAAGATGCTGAGAATTTCTATCAAGGTTCATTTGCAAAGAAATAAGTGATGAGTTTATTTGAGCCTCAGTCATGCCAAGGTTGTCCATGTCTTTCTTCTCGCCCCTGAAGCAGAGGCATGCTGGAAAGTTTTTTTGCGTTCTTCATGTTCACGCTGAGGGTGATGAGGCACTGGAACTGTCTGCCCAGAGAAGTTGTGGAGGTCCCATCCCTGGAAGTGTTCAAGGCCAGGCTGGATGGGGCTGTGAGCAACCTGGTCTGGTGGGAGGCATCCCTGCCCATGGCAAGGGGGGTGGAACTAAATGATCTTTAAGGTCCCTTCCAACCTAAACCACTCTATGTCTCCTCCTCTAGCCTTGGCGCTGATAAGAGGTAACAGAGAGGATGAACAGGTTTCAGAAGGTAAGAAAGGAAGCTTTAAGTAATTGTGGAGTTGTTGCTAATGGATTTCCTACATTCAGTTGTTTCACCATCTTGGTTCTAAATATTCCATGAAATACAGGGCAGAATAGGACCCTCCAAGCAGCAGAGTTGACATCACATCTGTAGGTTTGGCGTCAGAGGTTGATGACCACTGGAATCAAGCACTGGTTCTGCAGAACACAGATCAATAGGTAAGATGGATCCTACCTTTTAGTTCACATGTAGATTCATTGGTATTTTCAATTTCTGTTAAGCTTTCTGAGTTTAAAGTGCTCTGAAGTAACAGTGCATAGTGCAGAATTAAACTTCAACCCCTTCCTGAGTACACTGAAGTAACCCTCTACCGTAACTAGGCACTATTCACCACCATATTCTTTAGGAAACAAAAATATTCCCACTTTGAAAGTTGGCCTGTATGGACTTTTTCTGAAAGTGGAGGTCAGATACTAATGAGACAGTTCGGCTAGCCAGTACCTTGACGTGTTTCATTTATGGCTTGATTAGACCCCGATTTAATGAGATACTGTACTACATGGAAGCACATCATCTTCAACCATTTAACACTGAGTGGAATCTGAATGTTTCATTTCGGCAGTGTCTCTGCACTTTTGAAACTAAAAGAAAAAAACACAGAATAAAGCATAATTTAAGTAGAATGTTTCATTCCAACTGCAGTAGGCAATTACAAAGAAAACCATTCTGAGACTTCCCACTTCTTTGCTTCTCTTTTCAGTCCTATAGACTATGCATTAGTGCTTCTGAGGTTTTATTATACTGTATAGAATGTGTTTTGAATTTAAGATTTGTAAGGGAAAAGCAGACAAAAGTACAATCTCATGTTTCCATTCATCTTCCCTGTGTGTTACTCCAGAGACTCAAATGGGCGATACATTGTCTAGATTTTGTGACTGGTGAATTTCTTTGTTACAGGTTGTTTTAGGATGACATAGAAATTTTTGACATTCTCTTTCACACGGTTTCCAGTGGAGGGGCAGCTCCAGAGCACTGCAACGCTCCAGTGGATTTTCTCTGTTGGATGACATCTGAACATCCAAAAGCTTCACTAAATTGTACTGTAGATTGAGCAGTCCTGGAGTTGTACAACATCTGAGGTACTGCTGCTGTGTTTTAGGCTCACCTCCCTGTGCAGTGGTTTTGGACTGAATGGATATCAATTGAACCCAGTGGCACAAAGAGCTGAGGTAACCTTACTGGGATGCTTGTGAATATATAGTTCTCATATACATTCTCATTTGGGAACAAGGCATGATACCATATGAGCCACATACCACGGCTCATGTCTGTTTCTTGGCTTTGGGTTAATTGTGTAAACTCAAACAAGTCTGAAAAAAAAAGGATATATTAAGAATAAATTATGTCCTGTTGAGATGAGGTTAATTATTTAACATCTGGCAAAAGCAGATGGATTCTCAGTTAACACAGTGGAATCCATTCAGTCAGCACCTTGATAAGCACCATGTCCCTTTCACTGTCTCAGGTGCCTTCCTGGAGATCCTGTGTATGTGCTTTCCAGTTGCTCTGAAGACTGGCTGGGCAGCACATCGAGACAGTTTCAGATGACTGTCTGCCATTGTCTGCAAGGCTTTGGTGATTTGCAAGTGGGAATAATGTATGCTGGCAGGCTGTTTCTTACTGTGTTGCCCATTTGTCCAGCAATGGGACTTTTTAGTTAGTAGCTTGAGTAGGTTTGATGCTGTACATCAATATCCTGGGATGGATGTTCTCTAAGGTATTTTTTGTTGAGATGTGACCACTGCATACCGACAGTGCCTGTTAAAGCATTGTATTGGAGTTATTGGGGAGAATGTGATTTGACATGGTGACCACACATAATGTTCTTGGTAGCCACACACAGAAAAGATGGCTTATGATTTGCTGGCATGAGATGTGGTCTTCTGTGAAGGAATCCACAATAAATTGCCTTTATGTTGTGAAGGTGTTTAAATATATGTAATGCTGAAGGAGACCTTTTTGATTTAATGTTGGGGCAACATGGCCATCTTGAACTTCTTTCAAGAGGAAATCCCTGCGGTCACATTTGAAGGTCTTAAATGTCATTCTTATAGAGGTACTTTCAAATTATAATGATTAATTATTCATATTTCTATGCTCCCCTTGGGTCCCAGGTAGTATATCTATGCAGGACTTCCCATGGCCTTCAGTTCTTCAGCAGCCATTTCTCATGTGCCTTTTCAGTGGGTAGGAACCTTCTAAGACTGTTCTGTATTAGCAGGAAAAGCTTCAGCCCTGCTCTGTTTTACAGTCATACAAGAAAAAAAACAGAAATCAGAATTTCAGATATATTAAAACTTTCTGTGATCAAAAAAAAAAATACGAAATATCCTTGAATGATAAAAAAATTTAGTGGGGACTTTATTTTTATATCTTCCTCTTCAGATCCCACACACCCGTGAACCTGCTGGAAGTGCAAGGCAGTACTGTCAGTGCTGTCATGCCCAGTACATAGACCCAAATGTAGGAGAAACACCTTTCCTAGTACCTCATATTTGTAATCCACTGGACTAAAGTCTCTGGTATTGCTTTTTCAAAGTGCTGACATTCCACAGCACCTGGACTTCGGTGCCATTGGGCTGCGGAGTTGCAGGAAAGTGCAAGTGTTGGGCATGATGCTCAGAAAATGATGCTCTTCTCTCATTTTCCAAGGGTGTAAATCAGAGGTCGTTCCACTGTAACCAGCAGATTTTCTGCAGTCAGTGTGAAATCATCATCCAATTCAACAACTTCATGTCTCCGAGTCTGGAGATACTCAGCCTCAATGCTTCAACTCCTTGCCAAGGCACGTCTTGTGTGTTTCCTACTTAACTAACGCTTGCACAATTGATGGCCAAACATTCTTTCTGGAGCATTTACCATTTCCAAATATATTTATCTTTCAGGTAAATAAATTTTGTGTTAATTAGTGACAGCTCACTGCTAAAATATTCACTTCATTCTTTTATCACCCTGTGGCAGAGTTCTGCGTGCCGTGCCAGCTGTCCTTCACAGCAGGTCTTGAAGGTTTGAAGCCTTATTTGGTGTCTGCAGTGACCTTTCAAATTCCAGAGTAAAGCTGGGGCTACGCAACTTGCAAATATAACACTTGTTAATAAAATGTCAGCTTTGTAGCAGTCAGGCTTGCGTGGATCTTTCAAACTGCATTTTCTGTGGGCCTAATAGTTCAGGACTGTGTACATGTTGCAAGAGGGGTAAAACCTTCAAAAAAAACCTCCCTTCTGTTCCAGCCATGTAACCAGGTCACAATTCTACCCCCTGGGGAAAAAATAATTTCCCCCAGTTACATTCCAACAAACAGTTGTTAGTTTTCTTCATTGCTTAGGTGACCTCAAGTAAACTCAGAAATGCCAGGTTTTAAAGACTAAAAGATTGCCTAAACCTTCAATCCCTGAATCAATAGCAATGTAAGTAAATAATAGTAGCAG
>VZSZ01009671.1:27621-74048 GCA_013398815.1 Ibidorhyncha struthersii
GGGGGGGGGGGGGGGGTGGGTGCGAAGCAGCAGAATGTCTAGCAGATGTTTCCTAAAGAAGATATAAACAAGGAAAATGAGCAGTCACATTTTCCTTTAACTTTATAGTGCAGTTTACAAGTTCATTAAACAGGACTTCTGAGCAGGGCAGCCCTTGCTGAAGGATTGTTTAAGTTGAAACATTCTTGATTTCCTGCTCAACTGACTCACTTGATAAAATGCTCTGTAATGACATCATCAGCCATTGCATAGTGAACAAAACTATTGTATAAACTTATGTAGTTTAGATGGTTCTTGACCTTTTGTGTGTAGGTAATGATTACTTACATATCTGCAGGCATGCTGAAAGTTCTCTGTAATGCACTCAAGAAAAATAACACTGACATCATTCAAAACTATCATTTTTTTATTCTTTTAATACAGATATTATAGCTGTTTAGATTTTAATGATCTGTCTGTATAATTGCCCAAAGCCATTTCTTTTCCATCTATTTACTGAAACTACGTGAGGAATTCATGTGATGTTTTCAAGATTTATCCCAGTTTAGGTATTGTCTGTGTTCCTCCTGGAAATCTAGGGCTGGCATTGTACAGGGTTTTTTTTGTAAATCAAAGTTTTGATTATTCTACAATAGGACTGATTTTTTTCTTGTTCTAGAAAAGATTTTTAGCTGCAGAAAACCTCTTGTTATCAATGAAAACTTTACAATAGACCTCAATGGCCTTCTAATTGACTCAGTAATGCACTTTCATTACCGGACTAATAATACACGTACAATTCTTATATAACCTATAATATGGAATAATCAGAATACTTTGAAATAATCATAAAGGATATGGGGTAAATTGGCAAATGGCCCATTCAATAAAATTGAACCTTTGAAAATCTATGTCATTGCATGAAACAATACAGGCCATTTCCAAAGTCTCTCTTCCACAAGTTGACTTGAGGATGTCTCTACAAAGCCCTGATCATCTGAGATCAGTACAGTACAGCTGTACTTTCATCACAAAATAAGAATGTTGGCTCCACTATCATAGTTAAAATAGAGATATTCCCGTCTTTTCCAAGCCCAATAGAAGAACAGTCAAAATAAGCTCAAATTATCATCACCTCATATTTATGAGACTATTGTTAAATGGTGCATGCAAACAGTATCTGTATCACAATATAGTCATAACTGTTTTCCATTAAGTGTTCTAAATTACTATAAATTAGTATTCCGTAGCTGATTAGAGATTGCTTAAGAACTGCTGCAAGAAATATTTAACAGAACAGGATATATCTCTCTATCTTTGTATTCTTTGTGGAGCTGCTGTGCTCACTTAATGGAAATTGGCCTGGAACCTCTGCAAATCCAACGGCAACATTTGGTGTACAGTTTGGAAACTCATTTGTTATGTTTGTAAATCCTTTTTAATGCTCCTGATGATCTTAAAAGATGTCATTTCTCCCTTTCAGTATAAATACTTTCATGGTGTTGGCACTCGCAGCTTTTCAAAAAAATGTATTGAAATTTTGTAAGGAATTAGGCTACAGCTGTATTAAAAAAACAGCTGTATTAAAAAATTAGCAAGCATTGCAAGCTACTTGAAGTTTACACAAACAAAATAAGTGTCATTTGACAATGTTATTGAATTCTATCATTTAGATATTGTTTGTCGTGGTTTGGGCCGGACTGCCCACTGAAGCAATGACAGATGCTCTCCCCCACCTCTCTCTTCAAGGAGAGGAGGGAGAGAGAAAAAGAGACTTAAGAGAAGGCACTAAACTACTTTAATGGAAATATTAATAATAAGATAAAAAAAAAGAAATATGTACAAAACCGTATCAAGCTCCCAGGATGACGATCACGTCACTGGCTGGCACTGGGGAAGTCCCAGACTGGACTCAGTAACGGACAGGAACTGGATTCCGGATCTGGATTTAGGAATGCACGGATTGGGATCAAAGGCAGACAAACAGACAGAGTCCTCCTCGGACGTCGGCCACTGAAGAAAGAGGGCTGACCCTTTGATCCCTCAGCTTTTATACTGAGCATGAGGCAGATGGGGTGGAATACCCTCTTGGTCAGTTTTGGGTCACCTGTCCTGTCCGCTCCTCCCCGCAGGGACCCCTCTGTGCTTTTCCGCTTCCGACCCTCCAACGGGGCCAATAACGAAGTCAGCCGGCCCTGGGTGTTACAGCAAAGAGTATAAGCAGGAGCCTCTCTGCACACCATGCCTGGGCATCACCTTCACCACACAGGTCTTATCACTCTGAGAGTGAACAGTGTCTGCACAATATGCTGTTACTTTCAGCAGTTAGAAGCGGCCTAACTAAAAAGTAAAATTACAGAACAGAAAATTGGTTCTGTTTTAACTCGACCCAGGACATTGTTACATATTATAACAAGGATGGTTTTTAGCTGCAGTAAACACTACAGTCTATGTGTGTTATCAATAAAAGCATCTTCCTTCCCAAAGCAAGATTGGTCTGGATCAGCTAAGGTGGGTTTTTTTTGGTTCTTTCCCTCTTTTCTCCACTTTACATAGCTTCTGGGTAATTTAGATTTTTTTTTTTTTTTAATAGAGCATTTACTTCTTTACTTACTTGTTTTTGTGAGTTGTCCTGTCCAAGCGGAAATTTTTCATAGCCAGCAATATCTGAATGACTGATTTAGTTGATAAAATAATTTCTAGTGGCATCAACATCAGCTGCAGGCCTAAATATAGACAGATAAGTACCGCGTGCACTGATCTTTTAGACAAATGCACATGATGTATCCATGTTAGGTGACATCTTCCATAGGATTAAGTGTTGTGGGATGTCCACTGTGAATACAGCAAAGAATAAGGTTATGTAACACGGGCTAAGAAAGACGATTCTTAGAAACTCATCGCTCTGCAGATCTCCTCATAACTGTATGGTAAATTAATGCTCACTGTCACTTCTTTCAATCAGCAAAAGCCGAGCAAACAAAATAAGCTGTCACATTTTTTGGTTCTTTTCAGTGTGAAATTGAAAACGTTTCTCGAGCTAATAAACTTGAGTCTAGGGCTGCTGGTATGCGCTTGACTTTTTCAAACAGTATACTTCAAAGTGTAGAAGCTAGATAAGCTAACGGCTCATTCAGTGAAGTTATTGTGTCGGAGGAAGCACGTCTATCAAATGCTTGCTTTACAAATTTGAATAGATGTCGTTGTTCTCAGTAATGTCACCCACTCTATGGCTGTAGGCATTGTTTGAACAGAGGGAATGCCAAGCATTTCTTTTTTATATTTTATTCAGGGGTGCTTCTTTGCAGGGAAATCAGCCATTCTTTCTCTGGATCTTCTTTATCAAAATGATGATGCAAGCAGTACTTGGGAGACTGAGCAGATAGCTGGCCAAAGTGTCGAAGATCGAGCTGATGGTTTAGCTGCGTGGTCGTCAGAGTAGAGGAAACCAAGTGTAAGAAAAGTAAGATACCATGACAATTAAGTATTGCTTCTCATTTTCAGAGAAACTGGGTCAGAAGGCAGTATTAACGTGGTTGGGAACCGCTAAGGAATACATCTTTGTTTTTGTTGTTTACCAGCTGTAAGTACAGCTCACACAGTGGTTTCTCCATGGTACTCTAGGTCAGTGTGTTACAGACATCTGCACATTGCTGCAATCCGGTTGTAAGACGAACACCAACAGCCCAAATACATTCCTTGTCTCAGTTACACCAATACAATCTGGCCCCTTGTGTTTATTTCAGCACTGAGCGAATTCTTTTGGTTATTTATAGATACTTCTGAGATTGTGTCAGTGGGGTGAGAGTGAAGCTGCGTTAGCAGCCGGAGTACTCCGGAGAGGTCTGTTGGCTGGCACTTGTCTGCTGGCTGTGTAAAAGTCACGCCAGAGAAGTGGCCTTGCATCTTTGCTACCATAGAGCGAATGCTCTATGGACTTTGGGCCAGCAGTGAGAGACCTCAGCCACAGACTGGAAGAAGAACTATGGCTCATGGTTCTGCATCTCCAGAAGGGAAGTAACCTCTTTCTCTGATACGTGTGATTCAAAGGTAGTATTTTTTTGCCTCGTGTTCTTGAGAAAGGCGTTGGGAGGGAAACAGTAAATTATATGTAATGGGCAGGACTTTGCTTTATCCAGAGAAAGTCAAAGTACAAGACGGTAGTTGCTTTACACAGCTGTGGAGTCTGCTCCCTCACCTGACTTGCCCCAAAAGCCATATAGCTCTGTGCTTCTTCATGTATCTGCATTGCCAAATACCTTAAACAGACTGCACTGGGTTTCTGTCGTGCCTTCAGTCCTCCATGGCTCCATGACAGTCACTCAGGGACTCTCAAAGATGGCTAAAGAGATTAGATGGACAGGAACTGAGTGGAAGCTTTCTAGGGAATGAAAGGGTAGAAAAGTAATTCTGTAGGTTGGCTGGGCTCTTGATGAGATGTTTAATGCTGCTGTGATTTGATTGTATTGCTAATAGTGCCTCAGGGTGTTTGAGCATTTTGGTAGGAATCTCTTGGTTATTATTTAAATTGAAGGGAATAAAACTCAAGAGGTGTCATTAAAAATCTCTGTATTTTGGAGAGGTTTGGTAGCACTTTGTATGTATCTAGTAAGAGACATTGGTCCCCATTCTTATTGTCAAGAATGCTTTTTCACACACTTTGGTCAGATAAAAGACTCCTAATGTTGTCATAAATTATTTATATTCTTCCTTTCTGCTCTTGACAGGGCTTCACTCAGGCACAGTGCCATACTATACTGCTTTTGAGCATGCCACAGCTGTGCTTCCAGTTCAGGGACTGTCTCAGGGAATATGAGTTTGTGTGGCTTCGCCTATGGAATACATGAAACCAGACCCATCATCTCTACCATTTTAGTCTTTATCTTGGACCATATTGTCTTTGTGAGAGAGACCACTGTGGGTTTTAGCCTATCCATTCTTAATTAATGAAGGGCCAAGTAGCAAAGATGTTTTCTCAGAAAGGGGAAGCGGAGAGCGACCGTACTGTTTGCCACTGATGGGCCGCTCTGCTGCACAGGAACGTACGACAACACTCATTGAGTGAAGGTGCTAAATCCTTTAATTCCCATAACAGAAAATGATCTCCTAGAATTTTCCTCTTTGGATTACCTGATGTAATTTCCATGAATCTATGTAAGAATAGATTCTTACACACAAAGACAAGCCCTTATGTGAGGATGAAAATTTACTGAGAATAAATTCCTTTGGGTGAACATTGAGTTTTATTGTGTTTTTCACTGTGGTTTCAGTAATTGCTTCTCTTCTGTTACTTTGTTTTGCATTTCACCTTCCCTGTCACTGTAACAATTTTTTGTGTTTCTGAGACACCTCTCAGCTGCTCCATCACTACAAGTGTTTCAAAAGAGACTGTGGTAGTGTCTGAAAGATGTTCTACTGATCTCTTAACGTACACATTTTTATCCTCTCTGAGGAGGATCATTTCTAGATGACAACTCACTCCTTGTTTATTTTGGTTGCATGTAGGTGACCTTTACCTCTGTTGTCACTTAACTGTTAAATTTCAAGCTATAACATTATTGTTTCCTTGCTACAGAACTGGACATGCTGAAATAATGCTGCATGATTTTGAGCCCAAAAGACAAAAAAAAAGCCTTAAATCACAACTTTTTCAGCTGGGGTAGTTGAGCGTTTGTTTAATTGCCCAAATAAGAAGGCAGTGCTGCAACTTGCTTTAACTCAAACTTGAGTTAAGAGACTGTCAGGAGTAAGTGCTCCTGGAATATTACTGGGCTACTGGAGTGATTAGTATCTCAGTGCTACTAGAAATAAGAACATATTACTTCTGCATATTAACTTTTTCCACTGTTGTGAGATGACCACCGCTGTTAGTAGTCTTTTGGGCATGGGAATAAACTTTTCCAAGAAAAGATACGAAGTAAAATTTGTATTCATGTTTCCTTTTAATTTGGGGAGGGAAATAATTTCTGGGTTTTTTTTTTAAATATGTGCTTTAAAACTAAGGACAACCTCTACATTGGTTTCTTCTTTTAGCACTGTGCCTGGTTTAAGAACTTTTTTCTTTTAGGATCCAAAGCAGAGAGCTGTCCTGAGGAATCTGAAGGGCTTTCAACCACAAAAATCACTGTACGTTTATTGAAACCAACAATATTTCACACAAGATTCCTGAAAGACAGAGGACTCATCTGAACAGTGTTCATATTTAATTGCCTCAAGGGACATTAGCAACAGAAAATACTCTTTGCATCTGACAATTAAAGGTAATTATTACCAATTAAATAAAAGCTTCTATCACAAAGAAATAGAAAAAAAATAGTCAGTCTTCAGTATCATAGTTTCAGTTTCTGTTATTTTGTTTCCCTATTTCACTACAGTTGCTATGTCAGCATAACAGTTTTATGATGATATGAGGATATGGAGTAGAAACTTGGAACATACTTATTTACAGAAGATTTGTGGGCTTGGACTAATTTGGTCATTTTTGTTTAGACAGCAGCAAGGAACTGCTTCATGGGAAGCTTTAGTATCAGTAAATATTTTTAATCACAGAAACATATTTTCTGTATCTTTGCCCTGGTTAGCCTCTGATGTTATAAATAGTTTTCTACCACATTCCTGAGAAGATTGTTTCACAGCCTAAAACTTCTATTAGAGAGTTTTATAATTTATTATTTGCATTGTGATATTAACTCTTTTCATTGCTGACTTCTGATGAAAACAGGATGTGGTCTTTAAGGGGGGATACACGTCACATAATTTAGAAGTGTGCAGCATAAAGGTCTGCAATTGGGTGTGTGAGTGAGTTCCGTTTAAAATCAATGGAGAGGCAGAGGCATTTTTAGAGTCTACTAACTCTAACATATTTTAGATGTTTACTTCAGAAAAGAGGTGTGGCATCCTATGCTCTACTGGCTATGTTTACTAGGCAGCCACTGACTCCATTAAGCCTGGGAAACTGGACTCTACATCCTGAATTGTAGAAGTCTAATGAGTCTTATCCAGAAAAGTACATGCAAATCACAGTGATGATGAGAACAATCTGCAAGGATATTATGTGCTACTAATTTGCAAATTACGTAGGCCCATCATTAGGCCATTTGGCTGTTCCAGATTGCTGGCCAGTGAGGAAGAAAGGACAATATATACTTTGCACAGCTGGAGAAAAATGCTTATGTGGATGCTGGGACGGTGAAGAGAGACAAGATCCAATGAAAATTATGTAAGTCATGATGCAGATAATTCTCCCTCACAGGAAAGCTTTTTGAGACCTCTGTGTTATGTGAGATGACAAGCAGGTATCTCCTGGCAGGACAATACTGAATTAGGGACTCAAAAGAAAAAGTCATTTGGAATACAGAAAAGATGAGTTGGAATAATGACAAAAGCCATTAAGAAGTTGACATACAGACAAAAATACACTGAAAATAAGACAGAGTGATGTGAACTCAGATGTTGTTATTGCCCTTGGAAAATCCAGATGAAATTGAGTTCCCACTGGACCAGACACTGGATGAGCCTAATATGAGAGACATCTCAAATAGTTTGAAATCTAGATATTTCGCTCAGTTTTCAAAAGAATTTTTCCATGTTAAAAATCAAAAGTACATTGACTGGACTCAATGCCAAGACGATGCTCTGTGGGGGTTATTCAGTAGATAATCTTCATAGTAGAGGGTTGTTTCTCTTTCCCTTCCTTGTTTTTTTCCATCCTTGTGATTATTTCATTTGGTTCTTGCCTTCAGCTACCTGTCTATAATTATAGCAAAGATTATTCAGGAATGTGTTTGTTGGAAGTAAGCACAGGAACATCACCACAGCTCAACAGTGACAGCTCAATCCATAAATCAGTGGCTACCAAAAAGGACATCTCATGAATGAGTGAGACATCCACTGAGTTGCTTTCTGGTATAGTAATGCTGTCAAAAACACCAATTTCAAAAATGTTAGTTTCTATCACAGTGCGTTATATCAAGAGGATTAAAAAACTGCAGGAGGTCTGGGGCACCCATTTTCGAGATTATTTTGGATCAATTACCCTGTGTAGCTCAAGCCTTCTTCAGCATGAAGAAACCTACACAATTACAACAGATCCCAAGTAATAATAAGAAAAATAAGGAAATGGGGACATATTTTCTTTTCAGAGTGCAGAATTGTAGTTCTCTGAGAATTCAGTAAGAATCAATAAAGTGCAAAGTCAGAAATTAGCTTTTGTATCTGACAAATTATTCAATAGACAAAAGAACTAAAACTGGGCCTCATTAGCAGGGTTTAAACATACAGATCACAAAATTCCAATGCAAACAAGTTTTAATGATGCAAAATCTACAAATGGATATCTTGGTATATAAATGTGTTCCAGATCATGTGGTTTTAATGGAAAAAAATTTGTTTAAAGAAATTCAAATTCAGTCAAATTCAGATATAAGTGACTCAGATACCTAATTTTCATGCACCTTTCTAATGGTTTGTTACACACCCACTGAAGTCGATGGTAATCTCCGATTAAACCCTATGGGAAAGGATATGGTAGTAACTGAATTATTCCATTTTCTATAATCAGATTTCTATCTATAAAATTAAGGCTTAGCCTCCTCTAGATAAAATACAAAAGTACATGTAAATATTTACTTAAAAGATTTAAGACTAGGTTTAAGATTAAATATGTGCACATTTTACAGTAGAAGAATGAACCTCAGTGTGTAGGTACATGATGCGATGGATTAAATCCTTACAGCCTGGCAGTGCATAAAGATGCCGGTTACCGCATGTAATAGGCAATGAAAAGGTAGATTCTATACTTAGGTTATAAGAAGCACTTTTTAACACTGTTTATAGAGAAAAGTTTAACTGCAAAAATGAATTCAGTTAGTTGATGTAGCAAACAGTAATTTTTAACACAAGATCTAACAGAAGATTCTTATCATCTGGACAGGTTCAGATGATGCTGGTGAGATGTGATCTCCAGACTGCCAGTATCAATCTTTCCTGATCCAGGGAAGCCCCATGTGTTTTAGTCAGAGCTTAAATTAAGAAGATTGGAACCAAATAGCAGTAATGACACTGGGAATCACTAGGAATCTGGAAACAATTGCAGTTGCTGTTGAATGTATATATGTACATACAAAAATTTCAAATACAGAGGCACTGTTAATAGCACTAGTTTAATCGATGGATTTGTGAATTCCAAATATTCTCGCATGGTCTTTGCTTTGGAATAGTTTTGTGAAGTTTCTTTTGCTACTGGATAAATGAAGTGGACATTATGGCATGCCAGCACCGAAGCCCAAAGTCCTGAGCAACATTTCCATTTACTCCCTTGGATGGTAAATCTAAAACTCCTTAGAATCTTTACCAATGTCTTTAGGCTGCAGCTGATGTGAATTTCCTCCTGTTATTTTTCTTTTCTGTTTTATTTCTTGGCTGCTCACATTCTTGGATTGAATTTTGTCTACCACAACAGAGTTTTCAACTTCAGTATGAAACATATTAGAGGAATAAACCATAAATGACTCTGCAGTTTACAACCGGGTGTCCATAAGGTGCCCTCACATAAAAGCATAGAACAAGAAAATAAGTGCAGTAAAATAATAAAAGACCTATTTCAATGCTCACTCGCTCATGCCATAAAACCAAAACTAATGTCTGGCTCTAGCAGACATGCCATATTCTTTTAAATGTCTGAAAGGACAGGAGTTGGTAGTAATAATTAGTTTCTGTAATGGGTAGAAGGGAGGTCTCAAGGGAAGCTTAACATTTAGCCTATTAGTCCTTTTTGCATCCCTTGATCTCTGCTTCCCTTGAGGCCTGCAGGTGCGTTTTTTACTTCCTCTTGAAGCTGGTAATGCCAGAAGTTTTGTCTTCTGCTGTTTCTTTCTTCTCCCTCAAAAATTTAGTTCATATGTGAAGGACTTATTATGCTGGGTCCCTACCCAATAAATCCCCCCAGGCTTGATGCTTGAACTAGACATATACCAAGAATGCACAGCACAAGTTCTCAAACAGCCACAACTCTTGTTTATGGCCATAAATGGGGTTATTCTGGTTTATGTCTATTCAAGAAAGCCAAATGTGTTTTTACTGGGGTGCTTCTTCACTAACACCACTGATAGATCAGCCCCTTACACTGCATATCTAACCGAGATAATTTGCCACTCTTTCTTCCTGGCTTTTCTTGGAACCAAGTGGCAGAATAAAGAACTCAACCTAATTTTTCGGCCCTTTCTTTGAGTTTGGTCTCTTGAATGGTCCGTCCAAGCTAGATCATGGAATGGGCTTGGTTTTTGGATCTCTGGGAAGGTCAAGAGCAGCAGTATTTGTATCCATTACCGATGGCATGTGCAAACTCATGAATGATTAATCTCACAACAGCTCAAGTACGCTCCAGAAGTTCCTCTCAGGTCTGTCTCCCGCATCCATGAGGATTTGCAGTTTTAACCTCCATATCATCAATTCCTTGCTATTTCTCTGTCTAAACTGTCTTTCCTTTAAAACTGCTACAGTCTTGAATTAGGCCATTATTTCATCCTTGAAAATCAGTTTCCATTTACCCAGTTCACCACTTTCTGAAACCACAGTAACTCATGATTGCTGGGGCCAGAGGGGAATTGCCTGAGAGATGTGTAATGCACTGAGCTAACGTGTAAGGCTAAAGTATAAAATTTAAGTTATAAATGAAAGTGACAAGCAAAATTTTTCTCCACTTAGCTTTATTAATGATGCAATATTTTATTGCCTGTGGCTAAAAGTATTTATTGTCATTGTGTTTAGCTGTAATTTGATTTCATAATTCAGTTTGCTTTTTACATATTTTTTTCCCCATTTTTTTCCCCAATATCACTTTGTTTCCATGCAGATTGTTGTCATAGTGTGTTCATGTAGTAAGTGTGTGGTCTTCTGGGAGCAAACATATGCAGGTTGGCATTAATCTGAAGAAGCAAAGGCTTAACTGTGGGCTTATTCTTAAGCATGTGAGTATGTGGCTGAAATCAATAGCTACACAGATTGTCATTCTGGGGTGAGTAATAAAACTGCGTGTGTTTTTTTGGTTGTAGGCACAAACATGTATCTGGCAGCATCATCCAGCAATGACTTCAACATTTATTTAATTACACAAAAAGTCCCACCGAGAGCAGAGAGAATATTTGTATGCTTTAAATTAAGTATCTAGTGGGTCACAAGCAGCGTTAAGGATCTTGCAGAATCAAGACTTGAATTTGTATATCATATATTACAGTGTGTTCAGAGAAACATAATGAGAGTGATCGCAAACAAGAGAAAACTTCAAGAGGAGAATTTACAAAGATGAAATGGTTTGATTTAGAAAGGAGAGGAATAACAGCAAACGTATCAAAAGTATGTGAAATGGTGACCGCTATTTAAATGGAAGAATGAGAATGTCCGTTTTCTATGATAAATAGTATAACAACAAGGAAAATAAAAGGCAAGCTGGAAACCACTATAAGGAAACACTTTTTTCTACAGTGTGCAATTAGGTAATAGAATTAATTCTCAGAGGAAATGAGACCAATGAAGATTCCTAGTGAGACTGAATATTCCCATGGATATCAGTGGTACCTGGAATTATAACAAACAGTATACAAGCAATGTAATAAAACTTATTGAAATGGCCATTAAACCTTGTGCTCCAGGGCTCAACATATCCTAAATGAGACTAGTGCTGCTGTACAAAAGCAGCTGATATCTGACAGAAAGGACAAATTATATCACACCTTTTTGATAGAAGGGTCTTCTGCCCCCCTCTCAGTTACCTGCTGACGACCGCTCTCAAAGACAGCATTAATGCTTAGATAGAGCCATTTTCTTTTCTTCTACAGGTCTAACTTGGTATGATAGTTCCAGTTCTTCTATGTATCTGACTAATATCCTTTAAAAGGTATAGACGGACATTTAATGGATTATCTCTTGCTGGCTTTGTGTAGTATATCAGTAGTTTAATAGACTGTACATTTGAGAGATTTCTTCAATCTGTGTTAAAAAAGAGAAAGGAGGTACAAAAGACATCAGGTCTTTATTTGGGGTGGGGGTTGTGTTTTGGTTTTTTTTTGGTTTGGGTTGGGTTTTTTGTTTTGTTTTGTTTTGTTTTTAATTAATCGGAATAAACCCCCTTGATGATTAGGTCTTTTCATTGCAGCATTTTTCAGCGTTAGTGACCCTATCATCCAATGTGTTTCTGTTCTTTCACCCTTTTTTATTGATTTTAATATTCTCTTTTTAAGATGAAAATTTTTATAGTACTTTCAAATCAAGGATTTTCATAGAGTAGTTCCTGCACTTTTTGGCTATCTTTCATCTTTATTATCTTCTCTCTAAGGAGAATATAGAAGGATGATGATCTTGATGAAATCCATAATGACCCCGACAGAGTAGAAGTAGCATCACGAAGCTCCTCTTTGTGCTCTATGTACATGGAGAGCATAAATAACAATGTGGTCTGACAGTAGTGATTTTCGCTGAAACTCTTGTCCTCCAAATTATGTGGCTTTTTAAAGCTGATTCAAGGTGGGGACCAAAAATTCCCCAATTACCAGCAATGCCAGTTATCTGTATTTCTTTGCCGTGTTGTGCAGCTTCAAGTGTGGATTACAGAAGTTTACATCTTGGCGAGCACTGGCATGTTCACAGCAAATTGGTTCTGTTTCACTTCTCACTTCTGTTATATGAGCATCTTAATTGTTTAATGTAATATTTCTACTTAATTACAGGAAATGTCACTTACTATATTGATGGTAAAATGAACACGGGCAATGTAAATGACATTGTACATTTTTACAATGAGAGAGAAAATGATTAATTATGAGATGGAATAAATTAACTCATACATCAAATGCTTCTAAGGGGTGTAAGAGGTGGAGGTAGGAGGTGCCTCCAGTTTAATCTCTTCTGTAGAGGAAATTAGAGTCAAATTATATTAGGCACTAAAGGGCAGAAATGGTCTCCATGGCCTAGAAGAGCATATAATGGTACCTAACATTTATAGACACACAACGTATCAGCTTGAAGTTTATACGCTGTAAGGATCACTTCATTTATCACTTCAAGTACATTGTAGCATCATAGCATACTCCTTCACAAATTTTATTAGAAAGCGTGAATTTAGTTGTGGCTGGTGTAAACCAGCTGGAGCACGCTTGCAGGGGAGGGCACATACATAAGAGGAATCACAATGAATTTCATGAAGTAGAAGCTGCAAACTGATGACTTTAGGTCAGACATGGAAAATTTCTGGAAACTTGATCTTCACTAGTAAAGGGACTATGAGTCTATAAGTTATTTCTGTTCATTGTCCAGAGACTTAAGCTATGACAGTCCCTGGGGATGAACACTATTCATCCAGTAATGTCAGATTTCTAAAGAAGTGCGTATACTTTAGCCTTACTCTGCCTAACCTAGGTTTATTCTTTCTTTCTTTGCTTTCACGTATAAGTATGTAATGCTTTCTATCAAGTTGGAGTTGCTATTCTAAGTGTTTTACAGGTTGAGCAGGAAATTGCTTGAGGAATAGTGTTTTGGGATTGGAAAAATACATTTATTTGAATGAAGAAGGACCCTTTTGCTCATGAACCCTCGAAGCGGTATACAGCATAAAGCTAACACCAGTCATCTCCAAGAGTTCACAACAAACGGCCCGACAAAAGCTCTCACCTTACCCTTTCAGATTAAATGCAGCTCTTCCTCAGCATGAGGGGCTAAGAAAAATTAAGGCATCATTTCTTCTGGAGGGTAGGTACAAAGGACAGAGAAAGGGAATCAGATCAGCAAAGGTTCAAGGTTTTGAGCCTGGCACGAGAGGAATGGCCAAGTGGTAGAAGGAGACAGAAGATTGAAAGACATTGAGGCTGGTTGTTAGATATTCGGAGTGGGGGTAGTTTTTACTTTATTTTTGGCGAACTTTTTTAGTAGCAATCATTTTCATTCCAACACAGAGCATAAAGAGATTAAAACCTCTGTGTTTGCCACAAAAGAGAATTTGTTTTTCCAGATAGCCATCCTGCCAACCAACGTTGAGCAGGCATCTCTTCACATTCCTCCCTCTGCTACATCCCTTACAGTAGTTCTTTCCCTTCTCCATTCCTACTGTGTATATATATATATGGATACACACACTTAGAGGATTCAAAATGCTGCTAACTCTCCTGGCATCACAAAACCAGTAGAAATAAGCATAAGTCACTAATAAATGTTACATCCCAAAGCTACAGCAGGAAGAAAGATGGCCTCTTTCCCAGAAGCTGTGCACTGAATATTTAAATTTGTTTGCAAACCGGCACTGAATGCGGTGTTGTCAGCCAGTGCACGTAGCTAAGTGCAAGTGATGCAGACTGCAGTTAATTAGTAAGTTTGCTTTGCTAGGCTGTGACTACAGCAACTTTCTTCTCATAAAATACCTTTCATGTACATAGCTGGAAACAAAATGTTCCTCAAAGAAGCTCTGTCCCTGTGTTTAACTCTTCTCCAGAGTGTCACCAATTCACAGTTTCCTGCATAAAAACAAATCAATGTTAGTTTGAACATACAAGAGGTTTTGAATGTCTGTCGCATCTCACTATTATCTAAAGATTTCCTCTTGAGTATACATTTTCTCTGGTATGCTTACTGCATTCTTCTTGTGCAAAGTCTCTTTCACATGCACTTATACATAAACTAGTATGTGTAAATTATTTATCGATTGTTCGTTACATAGGCAATTTGAGAATTTTAAAAAAAGAGTTACAATAATAGAAAAATGCTTATTAATCATGGATACAATTTGGCAACCAAGTCCAGTGCTTGCATATAAATCCTAAATATATTTGGGTTATTTGAAATATTAAATGATATTTTTTTTCTTTTTTTTTTTTTTTAAATGTGAGGCAATGGGACAGGAGGGGAAGGGCAGAAGCCAGGGACAATATGTGATATATTAACTTTTTTCCCCTCATTCATGAGAATTTATTTTGAAACTCAACCTGCTCAGGATTTTGAAAAGGTCTTTTTGCCTGCAGTTTAAATCCCTTGGTCCTAATTTCCTTTTCTCACATGTACCAGAATAAATGGTATTCAACTTCACTGAAGTCAGTGGAACTACACGGAGGTAAAACCGATAGAAGAAAATTAAACCTTCTAAAGCAAACTTACTTCAATATCTTCGTAAAGGTGAAATTAGTTAGTTTAGTTTGTTAATCACTTGTCAAAGTCTGACATTATATAAAGCATTAGCAGCTGGAGTCTATTGTCCGGACAAGGATAATCAGCAAATCCAAGTTTATAAATTGTTGACTGGAAACAATGGTGTGGAGATAACCCTGGAGAGGTTGTGAAAGACTTCACTGGACTTTATTTGCATTGCAATTCTGCTGGAAGTCACAGAGCCTTGGCTTCCTACCTACTTACTGCCATTTATTTTTGATATGCCCCAAAGCATCCATGACACTTATTAAAATAGAACGGTGTCTAGGCAGCCAGCAACGCTACTGTATCTTGTTTCAGCAGTTACTCTATTTTAAGAGGTTCCAAAGTGGTTCAGTGTACATCTTCAGACCTACTATATCTGTTGATTCATGTGGCTTGTGAAACCTTTGACCTAGATAAAAATTTCCAGTATTTAAGACGGGAATCTGCACAGTTTCCAGTGTCTACTTAGTGTTGTGGTTTAGCAAGCTGTTCATCTCATTTATATAATTTTCTTTATATTTTCTTTTGTAAAACCTACAGGTTATATTTGCTTGTAATCTAAAAAATTCCATCTTGGTAATCCATATTATGCACCTTTATTTGTCTGTGTGCTGTCTTTATATGCCATTGCTCAAAATGTGCCTTTGTTTTGCCTAGTGTCATTAATACTATATACTTAAGAATTTCCCTTTCATCTCATTTTTATGGCAAATTCTTTCTGCAATTTCTGGATGCGAGCCAGCCATGTTAGAGTGAAAATTGGAGCTATTCTCTCCTCAAGCCTGCCAATGCTCTCACAACAGGGAATATTAGTTTATAAATTACCCCAGGGAGAAACGCCAGTCACGGAAAGCTCAGGAGATCCACAGGAGCCAAATCACACCTTTCTGATATTTCACTTCTGTGAGCGTTCACATTCAAATGTAAACAGTGTTTACACTGAGAGCTACATTCGGCATTATAAAAGACATCTCTGCCTCATGCATCTTGGTGGAATCGTTCTGTCTCAAATGTCTGTTTCTTATGGACTGCCTTATATTGTATATTATTGGGGGGAAAAAAACGGTGGGAAGTAAGCCAAACTGTCTAATTATTCATGACGTATTACCGATCAGAATATAACCATCAGCAGAGGACCAAAAGGCCAGCTTCTCTGACGAAGTTTGTTCTGGTTGCTGGTAATTTAGTTTGCTTCTCCCAAAGAAGCAGAGTTTTGAACTGATGAGCGTTTTAAGATGATGAGTCTCTGCCTCAGGGACCGATAGTACGATAATGCCGTGACGTGGAGGGTACAAGTCAGATAGTGTAGCCTGTAATGAGGTACATAAAAGAACAGCAGGATATCCCCTCAAAAGTAAAGGCTATCGGACTGGAAGGATACATTTCCAGATCGCTTTAGTCAGCATATCACCGCATGAATCATTGCAGTTACGCCAGCTGTGAATCTTCCCTGCAAGAACTAATTGTTTGATGACAATTGTGTCGCCAATTTCTGAGCCTTGTTTAATACTTCATATTTCCGATCTGCGGTGCTGTTACTGGATGTTGCGTGATGATGTTGTTTACGGCACTGTCTTGTTCTCAGTGAATACGCTGGAAAAACAGTTTTTCACTCAAAAGGGTCAGGCCCACTATCTATCGCAAATGTCCTGGACACTTCACAGAGAAAAGAAATGGCACAAACCATGACCCAGCGGCCTGGAGGTGTAATTAGATGTCTAATTAGAGGGTGAGATATGAACTGATACATTTGCATTAAATTTGTTTGCCAGAAGTTTCCTGAGTGTTTAGTACTTTCTGGCCTGGACTACCTCAGAGTGAGTATAAAATTTAGTTCAGCTAACCTTTGCTTATTTATGCCTACATAGTTTGTTGCTCTGAATTTCTTTATATACAGAATGCAACTGAAATGTAATTGCCACTGGAGAGGAATCACACCGGCAAAACAGCATATACCCCTTCTTGTGTCTCGTGGGCCACGCAACAGGGAGTAGCATCAATTAAACCTCGGTGGGGAAAAGACATAGAGACAATTGTCCTGCGAGGAGCAGGGAGCTGGACTCGATGATCCTTATGAGTCCCTTCCAACTTGAGATATTCTATGAATTCTGGGGACAGTGGACCAAGGCAGGTTTGTGGTCCTCTTTGTGGAACAAAAAACACTGACAGGAGGGAAAAAACACAACGAGAAACAAGGTTTGTGAAGTAGAAAGGCAAAGAGTTAGGCTGTGTGTTGACGATAATGGCAGGAAGAGTCAAGTTCGCTGGAGGAAGCGTTTAAGAGTGGGAGGGGGTATTATCAGACATTTGTGTAAGGGTGATGTTCTGAAACTGAACTTCAAAAATACTTCGCCATTTACCTTTTTGAAGATGAACAGTTAACTCCTGTCGATTTGCACGCCTCTCCCTCTGCTCATGGGTACTCTGTCCACCAGCTCCAAACCTGCATGTGTCTACCCCTCCAGCCGACCTCTGTTCCTCGCCTTGCGCTCTGCTCCTTTGGGGCAGTCTGAGGAGCTCAGGCACAGCCGGGGGTTCCCGCTGCTCGGAGCGATAGCTTTTCTTCCCCTCTTCTCATTATCTGGCCCAGCCCCAGACACCTCCTAGCAGGGACAGAGAGAGGGTGCCCCGGGAGGAGCAGTAGCCCTTGCTACCACGCACTCACTCCCTCCAGCCCCCAAATGTGCTTTCCCACCATCTAAAATTGGCTCCAGGGTGGACCTCTGCAGAAGCCGCAGCGGGGCCCTAGGGACTCGGGGGCATGTGCGGGAAATGCTGCTCCGGAGAAAAACATTTTCCATGTTCCCTCCGGACAGCTTTTGTTTGTTTACGTTCAGATACAAATCTCTTCAATTGTTTGGGAATGATAGGTTTCTCCCCTTGGAACTGAAAAACACAACCTTTGCGAGATAGAGGTAGAGAAAAGCGGCTGGCATTCATACGCTGCTGCTTGGCACGAACAAAGGATATTGAGATAAGACAGTGTAAAAGAAAGGTTTCTGTTCTCCCCATTAAGGGCCTGATTGTGCACAGATGCAGTACAGGCATGGGGGAGGCTGAGAGAGAGAAGGGGCCGTGAAGTGGCAGGATCACAGATACATCGCACACTGCGGGAATTTATCCACCGGCCACCTTCACACCTTAGCACACCAAGCTGGAGTAGGAGTTCCTCTTTTTGTTTTTCTGGCTAACCGCGTGGTCAGACATATTTAATATTAAAGCACGTCAAGCACAAAGAGAGAGAGGAATGGAAAAGTATACAAATATTGGCTGGGGATTTTATGCCTTTTTCAGCGCTGCAGAATTCTGGAAAACAAGATTTTATCAAAATCTTAAAGGTACCAATTGTTTGAGCAGCTCCTTAGGCAGATTAGAAAGCGAAAGCAAAGAAAGTTGTAGACTATAGTTTTCCTGCTATAGTTTTCCTGCTTTTGTTTTTAATTTTGATATTGGATATATGTGGCATTTCAGTGAAATCAGGCCTGTTTATATTTCTTTCTATATTTTAATAACTTTGAAAAAAAAAATGCTTAAAGTAGTTGTTACGAGTAGAAACCTTGGCCAGGCCCCTGAACTGGGTTTATCTCTTTGTTTGATAGAAGTCAATAGAAAACTCATATCAATGTCAATGCTTTTGGGGTTTTTTGTTACATTTATCATGCCCAGATAGACAGGTGATAGATAGAGAGCTACACATGCTTGGAATATTTTTTCCATGAAAAATGTGACAGATATTAACAGACACTATTACAGTAACAAAATACTTCAGCACCGATTTCCAAAAATTCATGATGGTCTCCATTAATCAAGAATGCACAACCTGTTATTATAATTTATAGTGTAAACATTATTAGAATAATAATTAGAGATTTTATTGAGATTTTTATTCCCATTTTTTCCAGAATTGAAGTTATTAGCACAGGTTGATGGAATCTAAAAACGCATTCATACAGTGAAGAAAAGGATCAGTCCCATATTCTGTATTAAACTAACACAGACAAGCTTACAATTAATTTAGGACAACTCATTTGAAACAATCTATTTGAGTTAAAAAAAACCCTCCCTAAGTGGATTAATGATCTTTGTTGCTCAAACAGCCGTTTAAAACCATTAGGTATAGGATCCATAAATGATCCCATTTTCTAAAGGTTGCTTTAAACTGTATCCCCGAGACGAAAATACCCTTCACATCTTATGACCCATGCCAGTCAAAACAGCAGCAGAGTCTCTTCATGGCTGAACACAGGCATTCACAACCTGCACCTAGTTCATCGTACGGCAATTCGCCCTGAAGACAGCACGTCCCACCTGAGCTGCTGGCTCGTCGCTGCCTCCCATCCAACACCTGGGTGCTGGTGCCCCCCTTCACTGGGAATGCTGGTGTAGGACCTGGTTGAGTCTTTCCCTGCACCCGCAGTCAACGTTGACCCCAGTAGCCATCAGAGTTAAGTGAAACAAACCAAGGGAATCTCAGGTAGCAGGAGGTCACATGGGTTTCCTGGAAACTTTGGAAACTTGCCCGAGCGTGGAGGCTTTGCAGTGTCACCCAGCTTGACCCCGAATGCCAAGTTCAAAACCCAGTGACTGCCGTCTTCACAGCCAGCCAGCTGAGCAGAAGGCAGAGCTGTACTCCATGGCCAAAATACATAATGGACCAGATACTCATCCTATGTAAATAGGGAAATGACTGTAGCACAGTTATGCCAATTGATTCTAATCAAGGCTCTGGGCCAAGAACTCAAAGGGCATGTCTACATGGCTCAAACCAGTGGTGTACTGCAGATCTCGGAGCTAGCTTCAAGCATTTTCTTATATGGCACAGTACAGTTCCATATTGTGATATTAATGCGGGTCCCGGCAGTCCTTCAGATTGCCAGTTAACTTTGCTACAATACATGGTTACAGCTATATACATACTGTTTTTTACGTATGGTGTCAATGAGATCTCCCTATCCCGCCGTGTTATTGCACCCAAAGTCACACAGATTTACTTGGTGATAGCAATATTTAGGGTTTGTATACCACCAAAGCAGCCTGTTTTTTTGTTTTTTTTCTTTTTAGTTATGCTTGAATAAGCAGGGCTGTACCCTGCTTTTGAAAGGAAAAGAGATTTGCCACCTGTTATTGTGGTCAAGCTCCTGGTGGGAGATGCATTCCCTGCTTTTGTCTTCATTACACTGCCTTTATCTAGCCCCTGAGTATTGGAGATGCTGGAAGGTTTGAAATCCTTCTCAGTGAGCCCAGTGACTAAAAATTACCATCTACCTACCTGAAATGATTCAGGTCCTTTCCTTGTGGACTGTTGGATCAGATAGACGTGCACAGTCCTGCTGCCGATGGCAGCGGAAAGGCCACAGATGGAACGAGCTGGTCAGTGACATCCCACTCCATCTTCTCGTGCTGCAGAACCAGCTGCGGCAAATGCCAGAGCACTGTGGGGGAAATTACGTTGTAAGCATCTTATAAGCAGCAGTTGTAAATTCCCGCAATTTTCAGAATGGCTCCTTTCACAAGTAACTCGAGATCAAGAGCGACTGTCCCCGTGTACTTACTGCACTGATGTGCAGAGGGTTTGTATAAATCAGTGCTGGAGAAAGGCCTTTTTTAAAGTTTGTCTTATGGTCCCTTGAGAGGGAGCAATCCAGTGGGTTTATTTGTTTTATCATGCTCACTGCTGCTTAAAAGACGACAAAATGTGGCAAGCAGCTCATTAAGAGAGAGAGATTGGATCTGTGTTAATATGCAAATGCTAATCCATTAGGACCCTGCTCATACACCAATCAATCAATTAACTCGTCTGTCTCTGTATTGTTCATTATTTGAAAAATGCTTTTAATCATTTTGCTATGCATTAATTAATAGCATGCCTAGTTGAAAAGAAAAAAAGAAATTTAGCATTCCTTGGGGCTTACATGTACAAATATTTAGTATTCAGCTGTGATTCCATGATTAAGATGTATCATGTAGCCAAAGATAACACAGGGATTTACAGGAGCAGAGATACAGGGCAATTTGATTTTATATCAACTATTTCATATATATCTTTTACAAAGCATTTGATAGAGCAAGACATTATATGTAATAGATTTATACAAAATAAATTCAGAATTGCAGAAAGAGAAATCAAGAGGATAAAATATGTTTTTCCTTCTGCTATTTGAGAGGTATCTGTGGGCCAAAATAATAGCAAATGGACACAACCCCATTGATTTCAAAAGAAATACTACAGGAGATACAAATTTGGCTCCAAAAGTCAAGGAGATAGCAATAGACAGAAAAACTATTCCAGATGGAACTGAATTTTCCAAACAATAGTGACTTTCGATTAAATAAATAAATACTTAAATAAATGTATCAGATGAGGAAGGAAATAGGTCACAATAAGGGGACGAAAATTCTAAACTGGGCAAATGACATGCAGTGGGACAGGCAATTTGAAATTGATGTAGAGGTATGTGGAATTATTTGAGAACAGGATGAGATGAGCTTCCTGAATAGCCTAGAAGTCAGGCAGCATTATTTTAAAAATGCTGTATGCTGGAGTTTGGGGATGTTGTAGAAAAAGGAAGAGCAGCAGTCAAGGTGAGAGGAGAGTGATATACATGAGAATTTAAACAAAGGTGACAGTCGCAGAGAGTGTCTGAGGCAGATTAATAGACACAGCAAAAATAGGAGCTGAGGAAAGTTCAGGATCAAGGATGAAACGAAGGTGATAAAGAGGTAAAGCAAACTGTGAAGCCCCGTTTTGAAAGAGTCAGGAGTGTATGGGGCAAAAGGATGTTTCTCTGCTGTGTGCAGAGCTCTGTTTCTCTCCTTCAGATGAATATAGCTTTTACACAGGTGAGTAATCCCATTAATTTCATTTGCTTTCATATCAGCCGTTGACTTCAAAGAAACTCTGTACCTGAATACGGGCTAACAGATGCAGTGATTTGCAGGCTCAGCATTACGTCTGACCTAACAGCCAATTCCTAAGCTGCCCCAGGGCCTCAGCCTTGTCCTGGTGTCAGAGAGGCTTTGGAGCCCTGTTTGTGTGACCACCATGAATGAATGAGGGCTCCTCTCTTTCATCGCAGCCGCCTTCATGCGGCCATTACCAGAGTGGTCTCTGTGTCCTGGGACAAAGAGAAATATGTTGCTGCTCCAGCCTCTGCATTTTCTGCCTGCTCTGTCTTTAGTAATTTAGTCGAACGAGACTACGAAAACCCATGCATTATGGGCTGCTAATTCTCGGCACACATCTGCCTTGTTAAGTATGACTCACCAAGCTCAAATTGCAGAGTGTTTATCCATTTGAAATCCTGAAGCCTTTACTGTAACAGAAGGAAAATGACTGATCACCTCACTTAAAGGGTTGTTTTCCAAAATGTTACTATACTAAGGATTTCTAGGAACATCGCTCCTTCCATAGATAAAGCATCAAGTTAGATTTCATTAGTGAATATATGCTGAGTAATGTGCATACAGAGCTGAAATGTTGTGAATTAACCCTTATTTTTATATTGCAGCAGCTTATACTCTTTTTTTTTCTCCCTGAGTTTTGTGAGTTGTGTTTATATGTTCTATTTTGGGACGATATTTGAGAATCTGTTCAAAAGCAGCATGGAGTAGTAAAATAAGCAGAGGGCAGGACCTCACCATTTATAACTCAGGTCATGTCACTTATTTACTAGTTATAACTCATATTATTTACCCCTATTGATATTAATATACATGTTTGCTTCACCACGATGGTTTTCTTAGACACAAAAATCAGCTTGTCCCTTTCTTGGATAATATTTGTTCTGAAGCTCCTGAAAACAGAACCAGAAGAATGGTGCAAAAATACAGACAAATGAAGGTGCTCGTTCGAGGTCACCCTCCAGGCAAGCGGCAGAGCTGGGAATAGATAAGTACTGACAGCGGGTAGGCACTGTGGAAATGCCAAGGCCCAGAGCATATGTTTTATTTTGGGGGGAACTGTTGGGTGGGTAAGATAGACCTACCTGAATAAGTAAACCTGTGCTCTAACCTACTGTATGCCCCGTAACACTCACAACATACCAGGCTTTGGGGGGAAAAATGACATTAGGGAAGAGATGGCAGCTTCTGGGCAGGAGCTGACTGTGGGCTGGTTCCTCAGCAGATGCGCTGACTGCGAGGGCAGCTTCTAGGGAAGGGACAATTCCCCACACTACACTTTGGGTGCTTCGTAACTGCTCTCATAAGAGACAGAAAGACTTGCTAGAGGGAACTGGTTAGAATATCTCTAAGTGTGTAAGATTTGGGCGGAAAGCTTTTAATTGATTTGTTTTGGGGGAGTTTTCTAGGCTCCTTCCAGAAGAAGAAATTATTTTTCTTCAGCTTTTTCATTAAAATAACTGGAAGAGAATTTCTGCAAGAAATAGCACTTGTAAGAACATAGAACATCTTTATTTAAAAAGAAATACTCCAACTGAAAATATTTGACCAGCTCTAAGTTTGAACATTACACAAACACTGTGCCTTTCCCTGTTGTGGGAGGCGGAGGTTGCTAGCAGCAGCCGTGGGGACAGTGTGAGTAACGCCTCTGGAAAACCACCGTGCTAATGTGACGGGGAGTGGCCACAAGATTCGGGAATAATTCTGTTTATTAAAAGCCATCATTCACTCACTGACAGGAAGGACAAATAAGTTATTGTGGCAATGGCCCAAGACGTGAAAGCCCTGGCACTCATTCTTTACTTTACCTCTGTGCTCTGAGCCTCAGATGAAAAATTCTCAGAAGTATTAAATGCTGAGCTGTTTTTATTTTAATTTGCCATCCATAAACTGGGAGTTTCAACACTTCCCTGCTTCACATAGAGTATTGGGTGGAAAAGAGCACGTGATGTCTGTGGAGTTGTATGGCCACAAAAGCCGGCAAAACATCCAAGGTCCTGTTGCTAAGGAATATTAGACAGGAATTCTGAGGGCAGAGGATATATTGTATCCAACAGTATCCCAAATTCTGGTGGACACAAAGGAAATGAATAAACCGGGACTCATTCATCTCAGTACCATTTAAAAGATTTGGACAATGAGTTCTCACTCAGAAAGGACAAAAATCAGTAATGGAAGTTTTATTTTCAAGGCATTAAACAGGAAATTCCAAACAATGGAAAGTTTAAAACATCCAATCTAGCACCAAGACCATGAGTGTATTTCCTTTCATACGTATTTGTTTAGATATGAAAAGAGTGAAAAATATTTATTGCCTTTTCTTCAGTGGTAAAGGCAACATTTTTTTAAAAGTCATAGGCATCTGGTCATGGGATATGTTTATACATAGCTGAGGCCAGATAGGCTGCAGATTTTATGGGTTTGTGTGTGGAGATGCAGAAATCGCATCGCTCTCCGTGCCGATCTCCCCTGCATTCTTGGGAAGAGAGAACTGCAGAACTAAGCACTTCTGACACTTGAAGAATTCACCAAGAGACGTTCGCCTAACCCTGTGATTACTTCTATCTGTGCCTATAAACATACTGTAAATCATTATGGTATGGGAAGTTGTCTCCTTGCATTGATCGCAGATAACAGATGACATTTTAAACAAGAGAAAAATGAAGTCCTCCTGCTCGTGACATTTTCACCACTTCTTTTCTTTACTAATTTTCAATGTCAGAGACAGTTTGTGCCAAAGTGCTAAAGTGTTGCTTCCATAGATTTGCAAAGTGAATTAAGCTATCCATCCATCTCCTCTGAAGAGTGTATTGATATGCTCCTTGCTGTGTGTGAGGGATGACAGAAACAGCTTTTCAGAGGCATGGTACTGGTGATTATATTTAAGAATTAACACTTAGGCCACTGGTTTTCAAGAGAGTTGTATCCTCGCTTTTAGCCTTCTGTCTCTGAAAAAGCTGTGACTAACTGTTCAAAGCCGAGACATGCACCCGTTAGTGCATTGCCTTGTAGCCCAGCTCCCTCCTTGCCCCATTAGTTCATCTCTCAGAGCCGTTTTGCAGGTTTATTACCCGAATTAGACATAGAAATCTGGACATACGCTAATGAGAGGCCTGCACGTTTCAAACCCAAACCCCTTTCAGTCACCATAAACGTGTTGTCCCCCAGAAATCTGTCCCCAGTGTGTTTTTATCTACCAGATCAACGATCCTTCATGAGTCTCCCATAAGAAATATGGAAGTCAGAGCAAAAATCTCCTCTCTGGAGCTATACAGTCACTAGTCGCGAGCCATCAAAAACCGTAAGCAAGGTTTCCTGAAACAGGAAGTCTTATAACAAAGTAAGTAAATAAGTAAAAGTGCACATGCACTGGAGTCTTTTAATTTATTCCTATTTTCTAGGCTCCCAAGTTCACATTTTCCAGTTTCATTTCAAAAAACAGGGATAGAATTTTCTTTAAAAAATATAAAATGGAGGTCCCATTCTTTTCCCATGGCTCCAGGAAGTGCAACTTGAAAAAGGCTTTCCCCAACACCTCCAAGTGTTGCAGTACCTTTGGAGATAAATTCCAGTCGCGACCACTGATGTGAATGCACTGTTTTAAAAAATGTAATTTATGTCACTATGCTCAGGAGTGGCTTTGAAGAATGAAGTGCTTTTAAATAGACACAGGTGCTTCTAGCGTTATTAAAAATTGTTTCTTGTAAGTAATTTGGGGGGGGGGGGAACTAAAAATAGTTGCACATGACAGCAGTGAGACAATGTAGATGATCCATCCTGGACTCCACCAGCTAGTGACTAGTTTTCTATCAGTCCCACATTTGTGTGTATAGACCTTTATAAAAGAAACACCAGAGACACAAAGCAAACGAGCAGAGAGGTTGGCTTAGGAACCTGCACAGCTGATCACTGGCCTGGGACTGTGCACGCTTGTGTCTGAGTCCTCATCTGACCTCAGGAGAGATCTTGCCCCCTCCCTCCCCCTTGTGCCTTATTTATCCTCTTTGTAAGACAGGGTTAATGATCTTGACTTCTTTTGAAAAGCACATTGAGATCTGCCAATGAAAGCTGTCACAGGAAGAAGGCTGAGACTCTTACAATGACTGTAATGGTCATTCCTAGGGCTCTGGAAATAATGAAGATGGTACTGACCCAGAAATAAATCCTTTCAGTAGATAGGCACTTGTTGGGTGCAAAAATATGAATTGCATCAAATATCAACTGCACCTCTTGGGTAGCAAATCTATTTCTCCCTTTATTTGGAGGTTAGTGTCTTTTTTTCTGTGATTTCTTCAGGATCCCTCTTAGAAGCCTGTGCCTGCCCAAGTTAAATATCTAAACAGTAATGAAATGCTTTGCTGAATCACACCTTTCAAGATTATTTGCTGGGAATTAACATTTTGTCTAATTCCTTCATAGAGCTACTGGATCCCACTGCTGTATTTGCATTTCTTTCCTGAGCTCTATTAGCAGAGCCAGCTAAATCCTATCCCTAATTCTTCTGGTGTGGTCAAAGCCTTCAGGTCTGAATCTTATCCCATTCCCTTATCTCTAATAAGCACAACAATGCCATTTTGGTTAAGCACTTAACCTGATTTCATATTTTTGAGTTAAATTCACCCCTGGGAGCTTTGTGCGGTAGGGCCAAACCACAAGAGAGTGATGAAGTCCATGTGGCTGCTTTGCTTCCAGAGATGTCTTGAAGAAACATGGCCCTGAACCCAACTCCCATTCACTCTAGCTGCAGGTCTGGCTGCAGCCCCCAGCACAGATATTAACGTGTCTTCCTGGGGAGCTCTCCAGGACTTGTCCCCACTGTTAAATCAGTAATCTTTTGCCAGGGATTTTTAAAGACCCCAAGCCAAAATTTTAGCCCAGTGCAAATATGAAACAAGTAGTAAGGAAAGGCCATGGGATCAATAAATATCTTTGGCCAAAAAACTTTTGTTTAAAAAAAATCTCAGAGGCAATTACGTTGCTTAAATTAAAACCCTGTTAAATAATAGCACCGACTACAATGAATCAGTGAGAAGTCCAAGGTTTTTGTTAGCAGGTTGTAGCCCGTAGCGACGACAGACTGATTAATACTGAAACTGCCTCCAGCAAAGGGATCCTGTGTCAGGAGATGAGACCTGTGCGTTACTCACAGAGCTCTCCTGGAGAGGCCAAGAGCTCTTTCAGCTGCGCAGTTTCAGTCTGACAGGGGGCTGAAATGTACGAGCTTGGAAATGAACATGAGAGAGTTTCACCTGGCTTAGGAATTTTAAGATATTAATATTCATAACACGATTTGGATCTCTTCTGTAGTTCCTATCTTGTTAGCTATGCAACTAGATCTAAATACTTTTCGGGAAAGGTTGTTTTGTTGGGTTTTTAAAAAACTTTTCCCTCTACTCTCCTTCCCCTCTCCCCTCTTCTCCCCTTTCGTAAATCTTTCATAATCAAGATCCTTTTCTCATTACAATTTCTGTGTCTGACATTAAAAAATGTTTTAAAATTCATAGCACATTGCTTGATGTTAAACTTTGCTCAATAACAGACCATTAGTTTACTTGATGCATGACTCTCCAAATACTTTGTACCCGTAAATATAACAAACTCATGATAATTACTATGTGTAACGTTTGCATTCAAACATGACCTTGAACTTACTTCTCAAACATTTCAGAAATGTCAGCTATGATGATGATCTTTGTTCATTACTGAAAGGAGTTTCTGGGTCTGAATTGTGTAACAAACATTTATATCTATTAAAAATGACACAGTAGAGCTATTTTTATTGTTTTAAACTTTTAAAACACTTTTAAATCTCAGTAGCCCTCTGAGTCATGCGATCTTGTGACCATCTCGGCACTTTTCCAATCCAGAAGTCTATTAAGAGCTTTGACAAAAGAAACCTTAGTTCATTTCAGAAGCAGTGACAAGGCCAACCTGTACACTTATTAACACCCTGCTAAAAATGACTTAGGCATATAGCAGCACATTTAGCTAAGAGGTATATGGTGTAATTTAAAAAGGAAATGGTATTATTTTGTGCAGAAATGCGATCGGGTGTTCATCTACACTGGGAAACGTCCCCAGCAAGTGGAGGTGATACAGTGATATAACCCCTGCCTTTTTAATCGCTTGAGCTTAACGTTGCTCCATCTCAGTCCCAGCTGGATCAGCCTCTCCTGCAGCGAACGCGATAGCTCAGCGGTGCGTTCCCGTGCCTTGGGCTCGTCTCCCGCTGTGGCAGGAGGGTGTTTGGAGCACAGGACAGACCGTCGCCTCTGTTCTGCAGAGCTGCAGTAGCTTGGTTCCCCGTCCTTGGTTTAGGCAGCGAGCTAAGGAGGCTACAACTGACCAAGTAGTTCAGGCAACTTGCCACGGGAGAGAAAACGTTTCAGCGTGAGATACCACAGCGGTGAAAACACACAGCTGCCGAGGTCTCCTGCCCTCCAGCAGATGACAATGACCTTTAACTTAGAGCTGAGAAGTGACCCTCACCTACACCGTGTTCTGCAATCATTTAATAGCTTTGCTCCCAGTGGAAAAAAAAAAAAAAAAGAGTTCTTATAAAGGAAGAAATTGGCTTTTGTCTAGGAGCTGGTGTGGTGTTAAACCTAAGTGACTGCCTCCAAACCAGAATATGATACCATCTCAGCTGGAGCTGCCCGTGTTTAGAGGATGGGGAGATTCCTTCCCCGCTTCCATCAGTGTAGCTTGCTCAAATGCTACATTCACGAAGAGTTAAAATTAGAGGGTCTCTGTCCTTGTGCTAAAAGCAGCGGCCAGTTCCACTTCTCTGATGCCTGTTTGCTTCCAAAGCACCAAGACTGCTTTTAATAACAAAGTGAAAGTGACACTGGTGCCAGTCATTTATATTTCCCTATGCGCATTTACATTCAGCTTCTCCTGTGTCTTTGCTAAATTAGGTACTGTCCCCATTAGAATTCAAGCCATGCCAGCCACAGCTATGTTTAAATGTGGTTGCGCACTAGTAGGATTCCAGCATACCATTGCCGACCACAGGCGAACGCGGATTTTTAAGCTGTTGTTGCTGTTTCCCTTCCCTCCCAAAGCAGTGTCAGCTGCACTGGGCTGTTGATGGCAGGTCAGGCCTCCAAGTCGATATAAATTGTGCGATTTTGGTAAAGCCATATGTATTTTGATCTGTCTAGACTCTGCTCCCGTTTCTCTGGCTAGACTATACGGGCCGGGATTTGGTACCACCTTTATTCTGGCAGGTAGCAAATGCATGGATCGTGTTGCTCCGTTCATTATGGGAGGATGCTCAGACCTGCTGGGGAGAGACACAGAATGGCATAAAAAGAAAATCCTCTGGGACCAAAAGCATTGCATGAGAACTCCGTTAAACAGGAATAATAGCAAAAACACCCTTCAAAGCATCTCAGTAGCAAGGCTATTCCTTCCTCTTCAGAGGTTAAATGCTGCAGTCATGACTAAAGAAAGTATTAAGACAATCTTTTGAGCAAGAATCCATTACTCAAAAACATGCCGTGGATTCTGCTTGCTTTATACTACAGATAGAAAATGAAGATTCTACATAACACTTTGATTTGAGTTCTATCAGTCCCTCAGTCGCCAGTGTAAAATTGACCCATGTAGCAACGATTCCAGGTGGTGGAGAATTCAGCACTTCAGACTTCTGTTTGAAGAGCCATTAAATGCCGCCTTTACAGCACGAAGGACAGGTAACTGCCCTGCCATTCACAAGGTAGCATGCAACAACTGCATTTTCAACCCCTCCAAGACAATCTGGTCCAAGAACTGAGGTCTCAGAGCTGGGATTGGGACTAACATTCATAAATCAAACTGGAGATCGTCCACTAGCTTGCCTATTGCTATTCACTGAATGATGGAAGCGCCTTCCTCATGCAGAAGTCAGGTTTAAATCCTTACTTACGCCTTAGCTCATACAGCTGAAAACTAGGCTGTGGGTCACATTCAGACTCTGCTGTAGACCTATGTAGGGCAGAGAATACATTTTTGACTCCTTAAGGTAAGAGATAAATTGCAATTTAAAACGGAAAGTTGCGTTTTTTTTCTTCTATATCGTCAGGAAAGGCAGTTCAGGAATTGCCATAACAATATTTCTGACAGGGCAGACAATGTAGTTTTTCAGATAGGTAAAATAAATGTTTATATCCTTAAGAATACTGTTTCTTTGAAAGGTCTTGGAAGCTTTTAAGGGAAAAGTATCTCAAGGTTCAATTAGGAGACTACCTTGAAAGACCTGGTACTTGGCTCTTCTACCCAGGCCTGTATGTACATACGCACCCACCGCTAGCGAGCAGTGTAAAAGGCAAAATTAATTTCTCGAGCACAGTGTTGAGTATGACGGCATTTCTGTGAAGAGTCTGAGAAAGGGAATGTTGGTGAGGGACAGAACAGTGCTTGTTTCTTGATTAAGGAGGTGGGTTTGTACCCAGGAGATCAGTCTGTGCAACAGACTTATTAACTGGTGTTGGGTAAGCCACTTCAGTCGGGACTTTGGGAAGCCACTAATACCGCACTTGGAAACAGAGACAATAAAAGCTGGGAACATAATAGCTTTCTGCCCCTGACCTGTCAGTAACTTCCCCTCTGCTTTTGGTCTACCACTGTCCCAACAGAGCGTTTCAGCATCACGTGCCTCACCACCCTTCTGCCTGGCCTTGCTGATGTGAAGATTGCTTGCCGGTGGCCAGCAGAGATTACAGCAGCGACGGAAGCTGAACGAGCGCTAAGGGGCTGCCCGCGGTCCCTCTTTTGCAGAGAAATGAAAGGAAGGCTGAGTTAAGGTTGGAAAATGCTCTCGAGTGAGAAATACCACTTTTAATTCACCTATTAAGAATCTATTAGTTTTACTTTTTAAGTAAAAAATAAAAATTAAAAAAGTAGAAGTATATTATTTTGTAAGTCTCATGGGTGGGAAGCCTTTAATGGAAAAGTATCTCAAGCTTCAATTAGGGTGTTATCTCAAAAATGTCTGAAGATCATAAATTAGAATAATCTAATTGGACCTACCTCATTTTTATACCAGCTAAGAATGTGACCCTCTACATCTATCTGCAGAAATCTTCTGTCAGAAATTATGCTTTTTTATAAAGTGTTTCAAAGCCTTTGATGGTCTGCTGAATGGCAAATTTCAGTGCTCGAGGCCACCTTCTTTAACGTAATGGAATAGTTGTGCAATTAAAGAGATAACGTATTTTTGGTGTGGTGTACATTTGAGTACAGCTAGTTCTGTCTCCCTAAAGAAGAAAAAAACTTTGTTTAATGGGAATGGCCAAAAGCAGTAGGTGGACTAATTTGTGTTTGGGGTATGTGAAGGAGTTTTTATTTTTCAAACAGAAACATAGTCTTTTGATTAACGGACTTTCAGTCTTCAAAATGCCTTGGCTATATCCATGTTTGGATGAAAAGCGTACGTTCACCTTCTAATAAGCTGTTATACTACTGCTGGCACAACTTCTTACCACAGGTTTGCCACAGGAACCGTGATTCACACTATCATGTGTTCTGGACTACTTAAAATTACAGTTATTAAGCAGTTCTGAGAAAGGCAAAGCTCTTAAAAATGAGCACATCCTGCAGGGCCTCAACTGTTTTACAAACATGTCAGGTATCACATCCCTGCCGCCCACCCGACCATGAATCCAGACAGGCATTTTAATAGGGTTAGGTCCAGAGCTATATCCTGCAACAATCTCTTTTGACCTGTTCATCCTTCAAAAATGTTCTCTTTTTTTTCTTCCTTTAGTTTTCCTCTTTTCCCTTTCACCTTGCAATTTTTTTGCTGCTACTTACCACTTCGTCTTTTCACTTCCCTGATACTATTGCAGAGTGTTCCTCGCTTTCTTTTCTCTTTAGCTTCTTGCCAACCCTTCTTTTCACACTTCCCCCTACGCCATGACCAGTGTGCATCCAGACCGCAGACCTGGGTCCTACTACAACATTAACTGATATCCAACAAAGACAGATTTGGGCTTCCCCTATTGTCAGTCTTGCCAGTATATTGAATCCAGTAAATTTTTTGCCACTTTTGGGCGGGANAATGGGTGTGTCTGTGACACTGGGGCCCACAACTTAAAATAAATAAAATCCGGGGATGCCTGGTGGCTAATTTGCGAGATAAGCCTTTTATGTTGGGGATTTTGTCTGGACAAAGTGAGCGGGCTGGAGAGCTGAATATGCAAGCAAACCACTTACCGTGCCTCTTGCATCACACACACACATAACTAATACGTTAATCATCAATGTTCAAACACAGTTACCAGATATGATGCCAGAAATAACTTCGGCCTCTGTTATTTTTGTTACCTGCTGTATTTCTTCACTTTGGCCTCTTGTTTATAACCCCCGTTCACTCTGGGGTTTTGAAATCGGTGGACAGATGAAGAGTTTCCTAAACCCCTTCCTTCTCTAACCTGGCCTTTGTATGAACCATCCCTCTGATATGCCAAGCATTGCCGTTGGCTATTAACTTTCACTTGACAGACTATGAATTAATTTACCACGCTGACACGGGCAGTTTGAGGCACAGCATGAGTCACAACTCATGTTATAGTTTGTTCAATTATATCCCAGTCATTTGAGCTAATTGAGTCAAATGATACAGTGTCACAGGACTTACTGTAAGTCCAGAGGATTTCTCCTTCTGCCTAAGCTGCTCATCTTCAGCTGTCAGCAGCGCACGGCACTGGGTGTCATCGCTGCCAACCCCCGGCACTGACGCGCTCCGCCAGCCTGCGCGCCCCCTGCGCGCCCGCGGAGGCTCCGCACTCGCTTCCCGCTGCCCCGTCCCGTTGCTGCGGTTCGCACGCGCGTGTTTTAACCCTCCTCCCTCTCCTCCCGCACTGGCTAGTCGCCGGACACACGATGTGTCGTGTACCCCCCCGCCCCCACGTCCCCCCGCGACGTGTGCCGGCTCTGCGGGTGCCCGCGGGGCAGCGCCGGGAGCGCCGCAGGGCTGAGGCGGATCCGCGGCGCCGCCGCCGCCGCTGCGCGCTCCCGGCGCGCAAAGCGCGCTCCCGTCCCGCAGAGCGAGCCGCGGCCGCCTGCGGCTGTACTCGGAAGAGGAGTGGGAACTCACGGAGTAAAAAGTCAGCCTGCACTGAGCTTATTTGATTTCTTTATTCATTTTCTGAGCCTCGCTTCGGTGCCCGAGGAGGACTCCGCGTGTTCGATCCCGGCGCTGCCTTTTTCCACACGCGATTCCTTCCTTTGTGGTGGGATTGGTCCCATTTGACAGCGGGGCGAATGACAGTAGCGTTTACCCCTGTGCAGGAATGAAGCATTGCGTTTTAACGGGCACGTTTTACTTGGGTCGTAAAGTGCTTTGCGGATGTAAATTAAGTAAGCCTTCTGTCAGCCCTCCGAGATAAACAAAGGACTTGACATCCATTTTAGCGGTAGACAAGCTGAGGCACAAAGAAATTGAGACAAGAAGTTTGGCTGCCTAAAATTAGACACCTCAGTCCAAACGAATAGGTTGTGAATCCGTTACGCGTGTTAAGAAAGCGGCTGTTCCCCTCCGACAATGGCCCGACGGCAGCAGTATGTGAAGGCTTTGAATTGCACCTCACAGCCAGGCGTGGTAAAAGCTTGGGCCATGATTAGACACCGAGTTCCCAAAGTTAAGATTAAGGAAAAAAATTTCACCGAGATTGTTTTCAAAACCATTAATCAAATTAATTGTTCTGGCTTGTAAAAAATCAGTCTTTCATCAAAAATTGCCTTCAACAGAAAAAAACTTTCAGTTTTCTTTGGAAAAGCAATTCATTTATCACTTAAATACTACCATAGTGCTTCATGTGAAATTATGAGAGCAGAACGACTATGAGGGGGCACTCTGCAGTAGAGTCCAGAGACACCTTTCAGACACCTCAGGTTTGAGTAAGGATGAATCCCAGGAAGACTTCTCATGCGGGTTACAGGGACTGGAATTCTGCTGGGGCTTTCAAGTCAAGCTTTGTGAAATCCTTACCTCATATGTCTGCACCCAAACTATGAGAAGTGAGAGTCCCTCTCTAGAGGAGAGCTAGCAGGGTGTGGGATAGTCATGCCTCGGGGCAGGACCTGTAAGAGGTCTTAGAAGTCCTCTCCAAGTCCTAGAAGAAGGGATCTTCTAAAGAAGGCCAGGAGGGAAAACTGCCAGTGGTGGTTTTGGCTGAAGGTTGACAGGCTGTTATGGAATAACCTTTCTCTCAGTAAGTCAGAGCCCAGAGGGATTGACTTTTCACCCCTACAGATGCTGCTCTTTCTTTGGAAGTCAAGTAGTGACTCCTACCAGCTCTTCAAACCACTGACTTGTAGAGGATTTTTAATTTACTGAAACAAGCTTAATTCAGTCAGGTTTTTTGCTGGATACCAGGAACCGATGTATTCCCTTTATAGTAGAACTGACAGTAAAATGCATCACTGGAAAGAAAAGTATCCCTTTCTCCTGTTTTACTTCTGTTTTTAACCCCTGCTATAAAATAACTTTTGGCTTTATGCTTTGCTCAGTTAACATATATGATTCACGTTTGGTGACTCCTCATATGAAAAGTGAAGCTTTTACCAGGTAAGATTTTCTCATTTAATTCTGTTAATTGACTTCATACTGGACTGACTTTCTTACAATTCAAAGAAGTCTGCTTTTCCAATGTAAAACACTTGAACACAAGGTCAAAACAATGCAATGTTGATTTAGATGCTACACAGGGACCATTTGCCCATAACTAGTTGCAGGAATACATATCAGATGCTCACTTCAGACTGAAATTTAGGACGTACGCAGATTATAAGTGCTGGCTGATCTATTACTTTGCCCTCTTGGCTGCATATTGCCTTTGTGCCACTACACACCCGGGCACAGCAGCACTGTTGCAGCCATTGCTCTGAATGGATGGCCAAAGGAGGAGACGCTATACTCTCACACCAACAAAATTTGTTCTCGAGGGAGACCTATTTATACGTTTACAAAACAATGCAAAACACACATCTGTTGAAGCATTTCACTAATAGCGGGAATATTTCTTGCGTTTTTCTGAATGTGACGACCCAATTTACATGTTGATTTGCTTAGCATCTGCTGTGACGCTGGAGGAAGAAACCCCCATAGAACCACAGAAATCACAGAATCGGAATGTGGGTGGGAGGGGGTCTCTGAAGGACATTCACTCCAATCACCTGCTTGAGGCGGGCCTGTCACCAGAACTAGATCAAGTCAGCCATGGCTTTGCCTATGCTAAATCTTTAAAATCTCCTGGGATGGAGATCCCACAGCCTCCCTGGACTGCCTTTTCTAGCATTTCTTCATCCTTCAAGTGAAAAAAAAATTATCTGGTTCACCAACCGAAACCTCCCAAGCTGCAGTTTGTGGCTGGTGCCCCTTGCCACGTTGTTTGTTACAACTGAGAAGAGTTTGGCCCTCTCATCTTTCTAACTACTCTTCAAGCAATTGTGGGAAATCCTGGAGAAAATAAGGAAAGTCTGTGTTACCGTATACATTTAAAATTTGAAAACTTGTCTATTAAAATATACCAGACCACAGCTATTGGGGTGCAGGCCTCATTCATATGATCCTTTCTGAACCTCCCAGCTGAGATTAGTCTTACAGAAATGAGGTGCTCCCAGTAGGAAGACAGCCCTGCAATCCCCATCAAGAGTCAGTGGAAAGAAGACTTCAGGTTACTGGTATCAGGTTCTGGAGGTGTCTGACTTTCACCACTGCTGGTGTTAGTTACCTCAGCAGCTGGGGACAGCTGCCTGAAAGTAGGTAGAATTTGACGCTTTACATGTCCCCATGCTCTGTGTGCTATGCTGTGTATGACATTTTTTTTGTGTAGCAGAAGAGGGTATAGCTTATCCTGCCCAAAGTGTTAAAATAGCAAAGGCCAGCCTGGGTGTCACGTGTTGCTATTGTTCTTACCACATTAAGAAAAAATCCACAATTTTCCCTTCTTATTTTCTGAATATTTTATATGTTCCTTAAAACTTACATCAAGTTTTATTTCCTTCTAAAATGAGAATAAGATCATCAGAAACTAATTAGATCTGGTTCTAGTGTAAAACCACAATGGAAACTTCTCTGAAATGTCAGAGCTGCCATAGTTATTACTTGTCCTGGGCTCTAAGGGAGCCAGAGTAGTTTCCAGGCTTTGTGTTATTTCTTTTCTTACCATTTCTTTTTCACTGTTTTTTATTTTGTTGTTGTCGTCGTCGTTGTTGCCTAATACACACAACAATGGTAAAATGTAGTGAAAAAGACTACTGTGTATCCCCAAACCATGTATACCACTCTCACTTTCATTTTTTTATTCCCCAAACACTGACAGTAGCCCTGACTGCAAGAGTCATGAGCTTTGGGTTAAAAAAAATGAGCACATCTGCCTTTTTATTTCACTCCAAGATATCTGAATAAATAAGTACATATCCAGACTATCACAAATAGCTATGCTGCTAGACTAATATTTCCATGGCCTCTCCAGTTGGTTGACATTATTTTGTTAAGGGCTTGTTTTCCTCTGGTTGGAAAATGTTGACTTGGAACAAAAGACACATGTTGGAATGGGCTGCTTTTGATAGCATTTGTTCTTTTTTTTTTTTTTTTTAGATTTTATTGGCTTTCTTGTACCCTAGACCAAATTTTGATCAAAGTGAGAGTGGAAGGATGGGCAATGTCTTGTTATGTGCTAATACTGAGGCATGAATTAAAGTTCTGGTTCTCAGTGGGAACCTGAGCTATGTCTTGTGTCAGTGTCATGACCACCGGGCATTGGGGAAGGAGTGATGGTGGTGTCTCTCACTTTCTTCCTAAAATTACTATCCAGGCATTGAAGTGGTGACTGAAAGCTAGATTGCAGCCTGAAGAAGGGCTTTAACCACCTGCCAATAGACTCCTAAAATTGCACAACTAGAAAAGACCTCAGGAAATTATGTACTTCAGTGTTCTCCATGTAGACACGATAAGCTATGTGGAAGTCATTCCTCACAGATGTTATTCTAATCTGCTCTTAAAAGCCTTCGATATAGAGAGTCCACACCTCTGGGGATTTCTGTTTAAAGCTTTAAAAATTTCTAGAGTCAGTATCATAGTTTCTAATTTGGGGATTTTTTGTTTTTTTGCAGGAAGTAAGAGCTAACACTCTCATCGTCTAGATGGGAAAGTGAATTACAGGTAACACTGGGCTGATTCTGGTGAGGCAGAAAACTCCACCTTCCCATAAACCAGCTAGTCTACACAATAGATATAAACTTTAATTCTATCTTAATGAACATAGCAACAGTTCACAAGTGTTGATGGTATTTGCTGTCTAATTAACCTCTAATGTAGCAATTTACATCAAAGACAATGGTGCATTGTTTCCTGTACACATCCTACAAAGGTTTCTCTCCACATGTGGCCGGTGTTTTTCAAAGCTAACCACATGGTTGCTTGTTTCCTATGATTCTTTCTAAAATCTTGCAAAAGATTCCTCACAAAAGGTGAACGAATTAGCAAATTACTGGAAGGAATTCAGAGAGCAAACAAAAAATAAAGGAGCAGAAAGGACTGTAGATGTTTGTCTCGCATTTTGAAATTGCATTAGCTTTCAAGGGAAAAAATTCAGGACAGGTTGTAAACTGAAGTAAATATCAGTGTCATCAACTTTAATGATTTTATTGCAAGTCTTGCGATATTAAGTATTTGCTTTGAGCTCAAAACCTCAGAACACAAGGAATTCTTGTTTTTGTAATTAAAAAACAAAACCCAAAACAAAAAAAAACGAACTTAAGTGTCTAGTGTCAGATTGCAGTGTATGATGAGAAATGATGTATTCAAACTTTCCACAGCCATGAAAATCATTAGAACCCATGTTTTGCATGAAAAAAAAAGGTAATTGCTAAAACAACCTCTCATTTATTCAAAGAGACTATGTAAAATAGCGTTTACACCAGCTGCAGATTGGTCCCTAGGCTTATAATAAGGAGAAGTTTACAAGACTCAAAGAGGAAATTCACCTAAACAGTGAAGCCTCTTTGCCACTGTACCAACTGGTAGTAGCTATAAGAGCAAATTAGCTGTTGGTATTTTAGCCTGACTTCCATCTGAATGGTTTTCTGGGGTAAATAGGCTGGTACCTGTTCTAGCAAACTCTTGCTGCTTTAGATAAAGGCAAAGGCTTTGAAATAAATGTCTTTCATTTTCTTTACAAGAAATTAGGCTTGATATTGATGGCTTAACTTTTTACCTTCATTAATTATTATTTCCCTCATTTTGTCTCCATGTCTCCCCTAAGGAGACTTAAAGTACTTGCTATAGAAGGATCGTCCTGACCAGCAAGTCCACTCCCCCTTGCCTCCCGCGTCATAAAATCACTCCCTCTCACATCATAAAATCACTTCTGTAAATCTGTCAGATTTCCCTGTAACTGTTTTTTTTCTTCTCCCTGCCCACTTCTCCTAATGGGAGGTTGTTCCCAAGCTCAGATGCGGTGACAGTTTGAAACTTTTTATTTCCAGACCATGTTATTTTCTGGTCATTTGCTTCTGAGTGGTAGCTGTCATCTATCTTCATTTTGTATTACTACTTATCCTGACAAAATACATTTCTATCTATATTACAGTACTAAGACTGCTTGGGATTATTACATTTGACTTTGTAAAAAGTATGAGGTAGTTTTGATTATTATGTTTTCAATTCAGTAAATGGAAAATTCCCATCACTTCCACAGAATTCTTGATTGCTAGGAATTTTTTACCTGATTGCCTCACTCTTTCTATTTTAAATCTCTTTCTCTAACCTGCAAGAACACAGAAGAACAAGGTGGTTTGTGCAACCACACATTAATAGCAGCTAGTGTTGTGGTGTTTTTTTTGGCGATGTTGTTATGCAGAGTTATTAAAGGCCTTCAAGGTCAATGCCATCTTTGACTAAATTCAGGAGATAACTACTATCTTTAGTTACTCAGGCTCACAGCAGAACCCAACAGAAACATAAGTCTGCATGAATTTACTGTTTGGTAGCACAATGTTTGATACAGCTGTAAGTTGGACTAGCCACTCCTTGGCTTGGTCTTTTGTCCAGATGAATTTGCACTTCTTCACAACAAAATAAACCCTGGATTTTCAGCTTCCTCATCTGGAATGTAATCTTTTCTTTCTCGTTTATGGAAATAAATGACAACGGAAGGAAAAACACTAGTAAGGACTGAAATCTTGCAATCACTTCCTAGAAAAGCCCTAATACAAATATTACATACCCCAATCTGTGATATCTATTTCTCTATCCATAACTCTGCTTTATGCACAGACCTGCTAGCTTGTCCTCCTTCCCCTCATGTCTGTCGTCCCCCTGGGAAATACCTCTGGTATCATTTGGGGAACTGCTGAGGATAAAGTTCATGACGGTGCAGCATTTTGAGTCTAGCATATCACTTTGACTTGCGCTATCCGTAATCAAGGGATCAGAGGAACTTGATCACAAGATCCTTTCTCTTCTGCTCATGCAGAGTCATACTTGCTGTGTGTGTGCCTTCATCTCCTGTTGCTATTTTTCCTCCTTCCCTCTGTCTTCCTTCTGCGTGAGATAGACAATGCACAGCTGGAACCTCTCATTATTTGTGATGTCCATGTTCTGTTCTTCCCTATCCTAATTTTGTTTTAAAGCATGGGCAGTGGAGTGTTAACATGAGACTTCATAAACCTGATGTTCATGGACTATATATAGAAATACTCTGCTGGGTTTTTTTTTTCAGTTTTTGTCATTTGTAATCCTTAAAAAATCTGTGCCCAAGCCTAAAATTAGTTTTATTATTCAAAACATCTTACAGGTTCAGCTGCTGAATTGACTTCTTGATAATTCTATTGCGATTTCCCACTATATCATATTTTCATTTAAAAGGGATTAAACAAGCATTTTCAGGGTTGATATAGACAATACAGACTAGAGCAAGGAGTCTGTGTCACCAAACGGGAAGTGAAAGAGTATTTTTGAAAATATCTTTTCCAGAATAAACTGAAACATGTATTTTCACATAGAAAAATGGCACTTATTTTTACTGTTGTTAAAACTTGAAGGAGTATAACAAATACTAATTTTTAAATTTCTTGTCTCCTGTATTGACTGTTTAGATATACCTTGGAAAACGAGTCTTCTAGTCTGGCCCCATTTAACTGTTAATGACAAATGAATGAAGGCAAGAATAATTTTCTTCTAGGTTCTGCAAGCATGATTATTTATAATAGTTGCAAGTGTGCCACGGTGGCTCAAAGAGTTACTATTTAGAAGCTAAAGCATGTCAGCTGGTTGTGTTAAGTGCTCCAAACTGTTTGCAATCGATGACTAAAATAGGGCTTCAAGCTAACATATTTCACTTGGGAGCTGTGGTGGGACAGCAGCATACACATGCTCATTTAACTGGGCTCAGCTAATGAATGGTAACTCGTTAAGCTGCAGTCGTTTGATCGCTTACAATATGAATGCATAGATGAAAGCAGGCATAGTCCAGCAAAAACTGAGTTATCTTTAAAATCACAGATCTGACTATGTACTATAAAATTGTGTATTCTGGGATTTAGAATTAGAAATTATCAGAAACGTTCCCTCTCCCTCTTTTCTGTCCACAAACTTGCATACAAATAAGTGATTCCTCATTAAAATGCCTTGGCTGCTTTGTCTGTTTTTTTTTTCTCTTTTTATTTTTAGCACTCCAATTATTATTTTCCTGTGATATGATCAAAAGCACAATCCTGATGATTTCTACAGTGGTACAAAAAATCTTCTCCCTCAAGATCTATTAGTAGATTTTTCTCCAATGACATTTGAATTAATAGAATGCCTATCATGTTCCACTCATTTTGCTCTTAAAAATTTTGTTTATCCAGTCAGAGGCCAGAAAGGTATAGAGATGGAAATACTTGTCTTTTTTTAGAAAAAAATATGTTGTTCTGATCATCCCATGAAGCAGGTAATAATAATTAAAAAAAAAAAAAAAAAANTTCCTCCAAAAACAATTATCACAATTTTTCAGATGTCTTTAACACTCTGTGACCTGGATCACCAACTGTGCATAACAAAGACCAAGTGATGAATAGCTGGAATGATTAGTTTGCAAACAAATCATCAGCTGAGTATCACTTGTCCAAACTATTCACCAAACATTTATAGAGTAAGAAAGTAGCATTGCTTCATGAACAATTTGATTAGATGTGACACTGGGTATGAGTCAAGGAGCTGTGATAGAGACGGTGAGCCAGATTTAGTGTGATACCCTGAAATGAAAACGAGACGTGCTTTCTCTGGGACCTTTCAACCACTGATGTAGCAATCAAACCAAATATACATGGGATGAAATCATCCAACTTTCATGGACCCAAATTTATGTAGAAGAAGACAGGCTTTCATAATGCAGTTCAAAAAAGAGCGAGATTTTACAGCTCGCACTTTAAATTGCAAAGTCTTTTATGATTTATTTTTCCGTTACCAATCCCAAGCTACTCTAGCCTTGCTATCCTCTGGATATAGGCCTCTTACTTGAAAAAGTGTTTTGGAATATTTTTTCTTTCTACTCTCCTTTTGGAATTTTGGAAATATGTCTCAATACAGTATCACCTTCAACCTTAACCGATAACGTTCTTTTGGACCGTTAGTGAAGATACTGTGAAAAATGGAATGTAATACACATCTCCAGTGTTTATATTCCTATTCTGATAGCAGTGCTTCAATGCTGTAAAAATACTTTTTAGTGCTAATTTGAAAGCTAATCAGAATTGTTCAGAGGGTACAGCTGGTACCAGTAAAAAAAATTTAAAAAATAATAAAAATAAAATTTCTGTGTTTCATTGAAAAGCTCGACTTTTCAGTGCAAAATTGAAAGATAATATACTTTTGAGTGGAACCTAAACTATTTTGGTTCAAACATTTTGCCACTGGGTTTTTTGGGAATCCTAGCCTTGATGGAAAAAAAAAAAGACGGTCTTTCTTGGGATTTCAGATTTTGCAATACATTTTGCAAAGTAATTAACAGAAATATTAACATCTGGACATGACTGTTTACTTTGTTTCCCTGGGTTTCTGCCAGCATGGTGATTCTGAATTCAATAAATTTACAGTGGTATAATAGCACAGTGGAACAGAAAATTGTGTTATAATCTACTTCCTTTTCCCCACAATGTTTTAAGTTAAGCAAAATTTTGCTTTCTCTTGCACATCACCTAGTTTATGACATAGAAAAGGCATTACGCAACTGCTGTGTAAGACTTCTGAGTAATTGCTTTATGGATGGCCATGGGTGCTCCACCCAGTTAAAATCTGAGTTTGTACTCACACCAGGTGTAGATGGGTCGAATGTGCACTGGGGCACAATCTCATTTGGTGTGAACGGGCAAAAGTCCATAAAGTTTATGGGGCTACATAAATATACACAAGCCGCTCCTTGGAGTTTTCCTGTTAAAAACGTTCTGCTCCACTGGGGGAATTCTGCATTTAGCAGAGGTACTTCAGAGCCAGGAGCTTTTGCACCTACTATCTTTTGTCCTGTAAATTGTCTCCAGATTCACAACTGCTAAGATTAAGGCTGGGAAACAGAATGCTCATTGAGGAAAAAGGATTTAGGCAGGAAATCTGAAAACACAGGATCATATCCTTGATGGACCAAAGTTCGTGTGGGCCATTTTCCCCCCTTGGACCAGAGCCAATGCTACAGGAAATGATATAAATTTTGAGTAATTTGGCCCCAGGACCCATACAGATCTCTGATGGAGTGACAACCACAAAATGCGTTATTTTTTCTAATATATTTATTTTTGTCTGTTGTGACCAAATATATTTTCAAAATTTATAAGAGTATGTATGTGTATTTATTTAAACACACACACACAAGTTTTGACCTGTATTGCTTCCTTCCATGATGTTTTCCAGTAAGAGCTTGTAATTAGCATGCATCTATAGTAAAACTCAAAGAAAAAAAACGCCTTGAATTCTTGAACTCCAACAATTCCTCAGGTAGTTTTTATGAGGGAATGTTCTGTTTTTTAATTTAAAATGAAATGCACACATCATTTGTGTTCAGATGGTGTACTTGTTTTGAATGGTTGGAGGATGGTATTTATAAAGGTTATTTTAAGCATTTAACTATTGTGAAATTCAGTTTAACAAAGCGTACAAACTTAAGTCCTCCCTGTCATTAATGGAGAGAGAGTATCTCCAGATGGTGAGTCTGAACATATTTGGAGGATATTTAATGTAGGATTATGAGGATATCTTCTACTGTGGCAAATTTTGGTTNTGGTGGGTGAGTAAAATACAGGAAAAATATACAGTAATTTTGTATATTTTTGATAAAATGTAGGAAAAACCAACCCTTTGCTGTAGCAGGATTTTTTGTGGGCTGATGTGCACAAACTGTGGTCAGTGACTTGTATCAAACACAATCCCTGAGGTCAGAGAAGATACTCACCCCGTGCAGACCACGTTCTTAACATCAGCAAAGCTCCATGGGTGAGTATCTCAGATCCTCCAGCACATCTGAGATTGAAACAAGGATTTATGAAAATTGCCCAGTGACATAAAACAGATTTTTGTTACAGGAAATATTTAATTTTGACAAGTTTTTCTTAGAATTAGTAACTTCAGCTTACTAACTTCCTCTTTTTGGTATCACAGTTTACACCACTGTGATTGTTGCCATAGATACGGAGTATGGTTGTTTCCATGGTAACATGTGGTGTGCCATAAACAAGCAAACCACATAGCAACAACTTAATTTGAATGTCATTATTCTATGCTACTGTAAGCGAAATGTAAATATTAATTGAAAGGGGATGTGAACAATATTTAACATTTTTATGGCATATTCAAGTTGTTACTTAAATGCATATTTTAATGAAAATACAGCAAGGCAAAGTCACCAAGTCTTTACAAAAGTATGAGGTAATATTTTAAGAAGCTTAAAATCCCAGTCCTGACTCCTCTTTTACTCTGATCATGAAACTTCACCTCTGGGCCTTGGATTTCACCTGTATGAAAAAAGGCTAATAATATTTACTTGCTTTTAGAAGTCAAATGAAATAGTTATGGTTCGAGGAATTATTTAAAGTAATTACTGTTTTTATTATTATGTAAGTTAATAATATTATCATTATTATTCAAAAGACTTATTTGAATGACAAAGAATTCAGAACATATTCCTCGTTACACCAGATCTGTTCATTGAAATATTAGCAGTCTCACCTGAAACTGCACCTGGCTTAAGTGTGTAAATTGCATATGACCTCGAGGTTCTGATAGCCATAAAATATCAGTCTCAATATTTTAAGTTGTTTAAAGATTATGATTTTAAATGCTTAAAATATTGCAATTATAGCAAACAGCACTTTTAATCTCAGCTATGCAAGCCACAAACCAGACCTGATTTCCACTACAGTCCAGTTAATGGCATTTAAAAATTGTTCGTAGCTTTGGATCTCAAATTAGAAGAATCTATTTTTAAGATGGTCTGAGCATTGGTGTCCAATTCTACATGTGCACGTGGGCTTAGAAAGAGAAAGACAGGTTTGTTTTCTGTGTTTGGCTTGACAAAGCATTGTGAAAAATAAGGTGTCAACCTACATGGTGCATTGGGGCTGCATAGATGTTACACACATGGGTAGTATGAGGGAAGTTATATTTAGAGAGTGCAATAGATTGGAAAGAGAAGTAGAATCACAATTCAGTCTTTCAGCACTGTAAAACCATGTAGATTAAAACCCATCTGGGTAAATCAAGAAATTGTTCTTAGAATAAGGCTCCACCAAAGGTCCATGAAGCCATCATCAGACCGTTCGCTGTGTGAAGAGCTCAGGTCAGCTCAGAACTTCTCTGCTGGGAACGTCTGAGATCCCCTCCCAGCCAGAAGCAAAACCACCCTCCTTGGCAGCTGCTCTCCGTTCAAATCAGACAGGAACTGCTGAGCAAGGACCTTGAGGCCTACCAGGGGATGTGTAAAATTTACATATGTTAGCCAGCTTTTTTTATTCAGCTCCTTTAATAGGAATAGTCTGGTATGATTTCACTAATACTGCATCAGATGAGTCTTCCTGTCACCACAGGCAAAAGGCTGAAGACCTGTTGTTATGTCTGCTTGAGAGCTGAAGGAAGGCAGGCTCAAAAACTTAATTCCTCCCCGTTTCCCAAAATATGATGGAGATATTGCTTAGCCTACCTCTGTTGCTGGAAGAGGACATTAGCCACAAGCTGTCTTCCAGGCAGTCCTCCAGAGATACCTCTTCCAACGAGCGCTGCCCATGGCACTTCACTTCTCCAAAATGTGGTATCTCTTTCTAAAAGTGCAGGGATCTGCCTTCTCTTGGAGTGACTCTGTGGAGATACAGCAATTACTGTTCACTGGCTTCAGAATTTTCTGCTTCTAGGAACAAAAATCCTCACTCATGTTTTATCTTCCCTCTCTCTAAGGCAAGAGCAATGCTATAGAAATATATGCTTGCAGTTCATTAGAGGACACTGCATTTTCACCCCATTTCCTAGAGGTTGTGTTCTCACCTGCGGTACACTGACACATGCCTCTGCGTGACACAACCGGGACCCAAGTCAGCAGTCCAGGAAATGTCACTTACAGAGATTGCTTGGTGGAAGACATGCAAGAGCAGAGTCACTCCTTTGGTTGTCCCAAGTTAGTAACTCTGAGTTTTTTCCGAGTTGGGGTGGTATCTCTGCGGCTGAAGAAACTCAAAGCATCGGAGTGGACCTGTGCAGTGCACATTGCACTGTTCTTGCCTGGAGAAAGATATGTGGTTAGCTACTACGGCCTGCTTGGCAATTACAGCAAGTGACTATAAATTACTCTGGTGTGTCCACGCAAGTGCCCTAGAAGTCTTAATTTCTGAAGTGGCTGGCTGCCTGCTTTGCCCTCCTTTTCCTTTGTGCACTGAAAGAAAGAGGAAGAGAGGAATAGGATGTAGTTTGATTTAACCCATGTTCCACTTTCAATTCCTGCGCCACTATGACATATCGAACCTCCTTTGTTGCAGCTGAGCCACCATTCCCAAAACTGTTGTATCACAATAGCTGATGGCTGATTTAAAATCACCTTTGTGCAATGGCTTACATTAACCTAAACTTTGGTAAATAATAAATAGTAGAATTGATCTAGCTTTTGTGGCTGGAAATTTCAGGCGAGTGAGTGCGGTGTAGCTCAAGTGCTGAGAAAGCAGAAAGAAATCCCAAAAGGCCTCAAAGTATACTTTAAATCTCATGAGTCAGTGTGGGGATTCTTGGCTGACCTGATTACTGAATGGGCAGAACTGGCAGTGCTTTGCTGATTTGTAAAGCAACATTCAGGTCTCTTTTCTTTATTGCATTTCATAAGATAGCCTGGTAAACAATGGAAATGCTGAAAATGGACTTTCCTAATCACAGCGGGGGG
>VZSZ01009671.1:74096-120722 GCA_013398815.1 Ibidorhyncha struthersii
GTATTAAAAGCCTGGCAGAAGAAAGTACAGAGAAAACAAAGGTTTGTCTTTCCTTAAAAGCTTTGAAAATGCACTAGGCTAAATGGGTAACTCATATCAGGGCTTGCTAACACCATGCTATGCTTTGTATTAAAGACCCATGAAAAGCAGCTCCTCCCCGTGACGAGATCAGCCCTGAGAAGACAGTACTGCAGTAGCAGACGGCGCCGCACTGTCCCTTTCTGCCTCCTGGCCTGCATCGGACACATGAAAAGGGGACTTCAAAGCAGACGTGGGACTTTTACCTGGCACTTCCAGCCAGCGGAGTCCCAGGCTGACAGGGCCGTGGTCTGCACATCGCCAAGCTGGTGCCTAGCGTGACAAACCCTCTCCTGCCATGTCGCGGCACAGCTTGGCGGGGGCCAGCCTCGTGTGGCCCCCAGCAGACTGTCTGATGGGCTGGGAGGGCAGGCGCTGGAGAGGTCTGCCTTTAGGGGCACGATGATCTCACCCGCTGCCTGATTAGCGCGTTTGCCAGCTAGAATAAACAGGGGTTGAAGTCATAGGTTCATTGGAACTTTTTAGGACAGGCACTGACATGATTTTGTTGTTATGTGCAATGCCCAAAGCAGTGTCGGTTGCCCCCAGACTGGATTTTACTGTTGTATGCTAGCCGGTAAGAGGAACCTCAGTCAAGATGTTTGCTCTGAGATTGAAGTGAAAAACTGAAGAGGTGGTAATGCTGAATAAAAGATGATATTAGGCATAAGGCATTTTAAAGAGATAAGAATAAAATGCTGGGATGCCAGGCTTCGGTGTATTCTGTGTGTGGGGATCTTCCACTGATTTGGATAAAACACCTTTGCACAGCAGATGAAATCTGATGCAATCCTGTCATCTGACTGAATATGCTTGTTTTCCTCTGCTGCTGAAAACATGTGAATTGCCCCAGTCAGGATCTGGTTGTACAGATCTGCGTAGGGGGACCAAGGTTCCTTCGCTCAAGGATCCTGGATGTTTCTTGCATGACTCACACACTTCTAAGCCACTAAAGCTAAACACCTTCTAAAAGAGAGCGACTGTATCTCTCCAGAGAAAAACAGACTACAAAAAGTTTAAGTAGAGGTGTCCAGTTTTTTGATTTTTTTTTTTTTATTTAAATATATACATGGGAGGAGACTGTGAAGAGCGCTTTTGTCATGAAGAGCTCCAGGGTGGGAACTCATTCTTCAGTTTGGGCTGCTCTTTAGCAGGAGAACCCCCCTTGCCTTCAGAGGAGGAGAAGACTGGAAAGAATTAGTGTACAGCTGTTTGTGTGCACTTGGGCTTAGTCATCGTTTGTATTGCAGTGTGTGGACTGACATCCAGCTCCTGCAGCTGAAACACAATGGAGTTCTGACTTCAGTGGGTACTGGGTCAGACAGCAAGTGAGAGAATAAATTAAAAAATCAACATTAATTGAGGTCACCTACACTTTAGGTAATTATACAGCAGTACGAATGGCAACGCAAAACAAACAGTGGAAGCACAGCGGCAACAGAGCTCGAGGAAAGAGGATCTGTTCATTCAAACTAACGCTGTGACTGCTAGACATAGTTTTCAAATGAGCTGTCCCTCTTGAATTTGGCAGACAGGATCTTTTGGTTTCACAGGAAGAAGCAATTCTCATCGGAGCAGCTTTGGCCCAAGCTGCAGCAGTGAAGAGATAGCTTGACAATTCAGGCCTTTTTAAGTTTTTTTTGCCATTAAATTAGTCACTTGAAAACAGTAAATATTAGCTCATGAAATGATCTTTTTAGTAGGCAAAGGCCTTTTAATTTTTATTAGAGCAATTAGTCCTTTTATAAGTCTCAAAATAAAATTAATCATTGTGGTAATACAGCATTAAATAACTCCTCTGGATTCAGTCAAACACAGGATTTTTGAGGAGGTTTTTTTTGGTTGTTTCCTTTGAGGAGGTAGTGTCTTCTTCCTCTCAGTTTACAGCAAGTTTTATAAGTGAGCATGGCCTTGGAGGCACAGATCTCTGAAGGCAGTGGCTGTGTTCAGGAGGGAAGCTCACCAAAAAAGGGAATTCCTTAGCCTTTCGCAATCACATCTTCTTCTTTCATCTGAATACACATGCAGCCCCAGTGCAGTTTCCCATGAAACAGTGAAATGGCACATTTGTATAAAAAGATCAGATGTTAGAAAGGTATAATAATATCACAGTCCCTTCACTCTGTCTTTTTTTTCTCCTCCAAGACAAGTTCTACTTGGATAAATAACATCTTGTTTCTTCATTTGCATTTTTAATGTCTCGTTTACCTTTTCAGAGCCATCAGGGTACAGAGCAGTTTTTAGGTACTTTCTCAACATATTTTTAACCATTTGAGGATAAAATGTTTTTATTTTGTTATTATTTTCATTTTTTTATTATTTACCACATTTAGGTATTAAAAAACAGATATTTTTTAATAATGTACACAGTTGCGCAGTACTGGTTGTATAAGTGCAAAGTGTCAAAGTCATGCTACCAAATAAAAATTCTCTAGTAGCTAAGGCATTGATTGGAGTTTTCTACCTGCAGAAGTTTAAGATGTTATTTAACCACAGCTCTTTGTTCTGTGTTTCTACTTGACCTCACTATGTGGCTGCAATCCTCTATTTCAAGCACTTCACAGCAAAGTCCAGCATTTCAGCTCAGTCTTCAGGTGGCCGTTAACTTAATAACCATACTTTTTGCCCCAAACAGCTGAGATACGGGCGTAGTTTCCCCAAGTCGCTAGTGGGGACGATGAGCCAACAAGAAGACAGTAAATGCAGCTGGGCCCGGGAACAATAAACCAGAGCAGTGAGATATTTCAGTGCTCAGCTGTCAAAAGCCGTGGTCTCTGATCTCACAAATCCTGACATGTGTTCTAAGTTCTCTACAAGTGAGACATTACATGGGATTAATCAAATCGATACATATAAGCATGTGTCTGTGTTTCCAGATGCATGACATAATAATGTTGGCGGCATGATATGATGAAATTACGTGCACAATGCCAGAAGATCTCACTATTTGGGAGTTAAATTCCAGCAGTCAATCATCTCCATTTTAAGGATTCTTTAACAGCATATGAAACAACCAAACTACAGTAACAGTCAAAGACAAAACATCATAATCTGAATACCATAATGATATTGCAATTTACATTTTTAAATCATCATTTAACTATGGCAACAATTTGATGTATTTATGCACGTGCACTCACAACAGTTAATAATTACATCATTGAGATATTAGCATGGGGGTTCATTTTATTTAACTACAGAAGTCTACAGCTCAGCTGGTCAGTCAGCTTGCTTTATGGTTACTGGAGAGAAATGGGCCTTGGAAGGGCACAATTCATCTGAGTTGTTTGGAAAACGATTAGTGAATATACTGCCATAACAAAACAGGAATTTGAGGTCTTCCTGGGCATCTCCAATGTAGTTATCCACATCTTGTCAAATGAGTCCTGCCCTTATTGAATAGATGTTCTTGTCTGTATCTCTGCCTTTGTGAAAATGGTTAGCAATCTGTATTGATGTCTTTTAGTCTTTAGCAAATAAAAGCTTAATTAGATTTTTGTTTATGCTGATATTTACCACAGGGGAATATTGACTTTAATGCTATTTTCCCATTCTCTTGCCACATTTCAGCTTGAAATGTCCTCTTTTTAGCTGATCGCTCCAGTCTTACCTTATACAACTTTGCAATGTTCCATTCTGATAAAGAGCAACAACCCCTTTTTTGTTTTGACTTTTCCAAAACAGACTTCTGAAACCTCTTTCCTCACTTAGTGTCGGCAGTATTCTGACTTACTGTGTCAGTCTCCTGCTGGACACAAATTCCATATTCTGACTTGACCATCACCACAGGTGATCTCACAAACTCACAGTTTACTTCAAACATGAGAGCAGTTGATAGGTCTTAGAACGGCCTTTCTGAAGGAGTAGAGGAGCCTAAAATGAAATTTATTCTAAAATGGAGCTTTATAAATTTGCGTAAAAGACTGTCTGATGTGGTTGCCTTCAACGGCAGGGAGCTATGACAGCGAGCATAGCAACTGAGCAATCCATCTTTGTGTGCCATGTTCCTGTGTCACTCAGTACACAATGACATTGTGGGTAAGCATATGGTGTGTTAAGAAGGAAACTATGTCTCAATATGATCAAGAGGATTTGATAATTCTTATCACGTACTCAGGACCTGTTCCAAGAAGAGCGGGCAAGAACTATTGGAAAATATGAACAAAGTTTTATAGCCCTACTACTCCCCTGGTGTGACAGGGCTTTTTTGTTTGCTTGTTTTTCGGTATGCTGGTGGCATGACCAAAAGGAAATATTTGTCAACATTTGCGGATTAGCAGGAATATTACAGTTCTCTGTGCACTTCTCTATAGTTTGGGGAAAAAAAGCCTGTTGCTCTCCTTTCTTTAAACTTTCTGCACAACACAGGACAAGAGATTTCCCCTCAGAGTTCCTACCATTAGCCACTGGTGGGATTGCCCAGTTGAATTATGTGGCTTTGAATTAACCATATAAATTATAATTGCAATTATAACTATAATAAATTATAATTTCTTAACCAGCTACTGTATTTTACCAATATAAGCTGTGAGTTTGATGCTGTTGTAGAAGAGAAGTTTCCTGAACCACAAACTTTGAGAACTGGTGCTTTATTGATTGGTGTCGTTGAAAGTTGGAGCATTTCCTATAGCTCCAGACTGTTAAACATTTGGGGACTGGGCTTTCAGAGTGGGAAATACATTGGACTCCATCCCTCAGAACCTTTTTGCCTGTATTTAGCTTTGACTACCTGGATGAAAAAGGCTTACTAAACTCAATGAATCTAGTTGTTTACTTAACTTCAATTATTTGCTTAAATGTTTATCTATTATGTTCACTGCCTTGCAGAACGGAGTTCATTATGTTTCCCAGTATTAGTGATGTATGGCTTCTTGGAAGCTGCAGTGTCTGCATTTGAGCTTGTATCCCCATTTCAGCAAAAAAGAAGAGTGCTGCATCTGTTTCCCTTCCGATCAAGCATCTGTTTTCAGCATAGTTCACTTGGGGCCTTTGCTGTAACTCCAAAGCATGGCTTCTGGCTTCTGGTTACATACTGATATATATTAACTGCGCTGGTAAAACCTTTCAAGGCTGAGCATTACTGGAGGGTCTTATTTCACCTTCTCTCAGCCTTCATTTATTGGGCTGAAGCCGATTCTAATGCTTTTTTAGAAAGACTTATGTTTCTAATTGGGCTGCCCTAAGCCTGCCTGACTGTAGCTTAGTCCAGTTAGTACAATTTGCAAAATAACTTATGTGTTACAATTCTGTGCTGGTTTGGAAACCAGTGAAAGAAGCTTGCTGTCCTTTGGTGGGAACGCTTTGATCTACTCAATCAGCTATGTAAAGTGAGAAATCAGCCTCTGGGCCTATCTCATGTCAGCTGCCTAACGTCATTGATTTAAAAGCTCCTGATTTTTATTCTACTGAGTATCAAATGCTCACATCAATATAATATGCTCATGTATTGTTGGGGATGCAACTTCAGATAAAAATCTTGTTTAAAGGTGTTGGAAGAAGTTATTAGGATTTGAACGGCCAAAGTCTGACTATGAGGTAAAGGCAAGAGCATCAGTGTGCTATAAAGGGGTTGAATTTCTGGAGCTATACTGTGTTCTTTACTGTTACAGTGTGTTGGATGTATTCTAGTAATCAGTGTTGTCTCATGTGTGAAAGCAACATTGTGATGCAGATTGTAGCTGTCAGATGACTCTCTCTCAATTATAAAATAGTCTTCAGAGACCAAGAAATGGAACCATGCAGTAAATGACAACTTAATGCAGATTATTAATCAAAGTTATGATCTTATTCTGCATTTTCTGAAACTGATGAATTACTTGTGAATTCACTGCACTCATTGCTTTTAATTATAATCACATGTGACTAACCTAGCTTCTGGACACCAGCTGATACTACTCGTGTTTTATTGAATCATATAAGACACATGACCCTCCTTGTGCAAACATCAAGTAGGGGCATTTGTGTTCTTATGGCTGAATGCCATTAATCTCTTAGTCATTTTTCTGAGTCAGTGGAATTTCAGTGACTTTGCATCACTCAAAAATCTCTAGTAAGTTAAATCAAGAATTTGATTTGATCATATGGGAAGAATCATGTCTCTTGGTCTTTAACTAAAATGTCTTCAGCAAATGGTGGAATAGCTAAAAGTTCATTTTCTAGCACCTAGAAATGAACTTTTGTGAAAAAAAAAACAAAACAAAGCAAAACCTCAATGTTTTGTACAAGGTTTACAAAAATACATGAATTTTAACACCTCCTCCTCCCCTTTTGTAGAGGTTTGTATTGTGTATGAATTTATATTTTGCAGTCAGCCAGTGCTTGCCATTTACGGTTTGTCTAACTTCCCTCCATTATGATTGTTGTTTCGTTGTGCCTAACACTCTGGAAAGTGGAAGGTGACAAGAATTGCTTAATGTCATTGAAACCCAAACTATTTTATCCATACCTGGATATCTCCAAGGCCTTCTACACAGTTCCCAACAGCCTCCTCTGAGAGAAAATGATGTGTTATGGTATAGACAAGTGGTCAGTGCGGTGGGTGGGGAACTGACTGACAGGCTGCACCCAGAGGGTGGTGGTCAATAGCTCCTTTTCAAACTGGCAACCTGCCACAAGTGGGGTCCCCCAGGGATTGATACTGGGCCCAATACTGTTTAGTATCTTCATAAGTGGTCTGGATGATGGGATCAAGTGTACCCTGACAAAGTTTGCTGATGACACCAAACTAAGTGGGGGAAGTGGACACTTTGGAAGGAAGAACCACCCTGCAGGAAGACCTGGATAGGCTGGAAGAGTAGGATAACAAGAACCTTATGAAGTTCAACAAGGACAAGTGTAAGGTCTTGCACCTGGGGAGACATAATACAGGTGTGCACCACAGGATGGGATCTACCCGGCTGAGGAGCAGCTCTGTGGAAAGGGACCTGGTGGTGCTGGTGGACAACAAGCTCAGTATGAGTGAACAGTGTGCTGCAGTGGCAAAAAAAGCCGACAGGATGCTCGGGTGCATCAACAAGGGCATCACCAGCAGAGATAAAGAAATCATTATCTCACTCTACTCAGCGCTTGTCAGACCACACATGGAATACTGTGTTCAGTTTTGGTCCCTGCTATACAAAAAAGATGCAGACAGACTGGAGAGGGTCCAGAGAAGGGCCACCAAGATGATCAAAGGACTGGGGATCCCACCATATGAGGAAAGGCTGAGAGAACTGCATTTGCTCAGCCTTGAGAAAAGAAAGCTTAGGGGAGACCTTATCATCATGTTCCGGTATTTAAGGGGTGGCTACAAAGAAGATGGAGACTCCCTTTTTACAATGCGTCACATGAGTACATGAGGGGTAATGGGTACAACGTTAATCCAGGTGAGATTCTGACTGAACAAAAGAGGAACATTTTTCACAATGAGAACAAACAGACATTGGAATAATCTCCCGAGGGAAGTGGTGGATTCTCCATCACTGGACACTTTTAAGATTCAGCTGGACAGGGTGCTGTCTAGACTGTGCTTGTGCCAAGAAAGGTTGGACCAGATAATCCTTGAGGTCACCTCTGAATTGTTATTCTATGATTCTGTTAATTATTTTAGGTCTTTTTGATCTCCTGACATCATGTATAGGAGTGAGTTATAGATACTGAAAGTTCATAGTACTGAAGTTAGAAAAAGTTTAAGTAGAGCATAAAACCCACCCTAAACATAACTTGAAAATGCCTATTAAAAATAATGCTATTTCATTCATTAGTCAGACTGGGGCCTGAAACAACAAATACATGTGTATGCTTATACCTGACTCTCTGAATAGTCCCAGGGAATCCTAAAAGAGGGGTTTAGAATCTGGGGAAAGAAGTAAGTTGGAGCTCCAGTAGAAAAGTACATTTTTGATTCTGTCAAGCTAAGATTTTAATATCCTCAGTGATCTTCCCTGTTCTTTGCTAGAAATAGGACAGCCAAGTAATATATCTATTGTCACCTCATCTCTTCAGTTCACACATTAACACTGAATTTTATACCACAGTCCTGGACTGTGAATTTTGGTGACTGAAAGTATGGCAAAATCCATTTTGTTACCTTTGGCAAAAAAGCTTGGCCATACAATATGGACATTAGTATCTTTACTGCCACGGTTACATCGTATCCCTTAGTGGAAGATGCATTGTAGCCTAGAAAAAGCACAAGTTGTCATGGAAAGTAGATGAGGGAAGGGATCTATTATAAATTGTGATGTAGTTCCTGAGAACTTACCAGAGACATGTTTTTCTGTGTTATTTAGAAGCACAAATTTCTTTTTCCCTTTAAGAGGCATTTGCATTACAGGACGTTTCCACAAAATTATTTGGCACTTCAGTACATTATTTATCCTTCTAAAATGAAGCTGACCTAAAATCTACATGCTGCAGAGAGTTACTGTGGGAGTGTTAATATTAATGCTGTTTCTTTAACTCCCACACTGATGGGTTTAGGCAATACTGCTAATTGCAAATTCTTAAAAACATTATGCTTTCTCTTAACTTCTGAATTCTTAGGTCACAGCAGTCACTTTATAGCATAATTTAAACCATGCAGCATTAGATGTTTCTACCTGAGATTTCAATTTGACCTGTGTAGTGTTTTAGATATGGGCCCATATCTAAATTTTTAAATCTCTAAAAAGAATATCTCCCCTGTAGAATTGTAAGTGATATCTTCAGAGAGAGGGAGTAAAAGAAACGTAGACTCATTTTAAGCCCTTTGCTCTCAGTACATCTGAGAAGAGGTTCCAATTTCAGAATTCTACTAATTCCTTGTGATTCCTGTTGGTTTCATGAAAGAAAGCTTTTGCTGAATTTTATGCATACTCTTGAATTCTTGCAGATATCAGTAGAACTAAAGTGCAAGATTAAATTCTAGCGTATGCTTTTCTTGCAGGAGCTGACTAAGCCAAATCAAAATAATGTCACCAACTGCTTTTTGGATTAATTTTTCTGCTTGTTTAGTGAGTTAAATCAGTTCACTGAGTACTAGATTTGAATCAAAGGCAGCAGCATCAGTCTGAGGTTGGTGGTAAGAGGAAAGGATTGGGACTGTCCCTTCTGGTATCACCAAGCCATTCCGTTATCTGAATTACGCAAGAATTTCAGAGTTTGCCCTTAGCTCCTGAGCTAAATCCTAAGACCTACTGAGTCCTAAGGAAAATAATTCAACTTGAGCATTTCTAAATCCTTATCAATATCCTTAGTAATCCATTTAATTTTTTTTAAAGGAATTTGTCCTTTTCTGAGTACTCAATAGAATTGAACTAGTATGACTACAGGGAGGAAGAATCGCAGTCACACTTTGTTGCTAAAAGTGTAGGTTCTAAGAAATTCTGCAAGAAATGATCTATACCAAACAGACCACTATAATCTGACCATTTCTTTCATACATTTCTTTTTTTTTTTTTTCCCCTTTTGTGGTCAGCTATAAAAAATTGAGACCAAATTTAAACCTACGAAACGCAAACCAATTTAAGTATTTGGGCTTGGATTTGGACCTGTGCTTTGGGACCACCTTTCTATGTCTTCATTTCCTCGTTACCAATCGCCTCCTGTGTGGAATGATGCCCTAGGACTCAGAGGCATACGTAGTTGGCAACATAGTACTTTCTGCAGAGGGTAAATGGTAATGTGGGACTTATGTACTACTTCTTTCCCTGAAGTGATGTAAGATCTGTGATGACATGAGCAGCACAAAGGAGACATCATTGCTCATTCTTCTTTTCTTTTAGAATGGGGAGAAAGCCAGTAATATAGCTTAAACCTCTAAGCAGAGTGATCCACTGCTGTTTCAGAGCCAGGTTCAGACACCCTTACAGGCTAAAGGGAAGAAATTTCCGTAACCTTGGGCAGTAAAGAACTTTTTGAAAACATTATACTTTAGTCTTTTGTTGGGTGAGTAGAGCTACAGAGCATATTTCAATTTCTGCTGTAGATATTAATTCTTGTTGCCCAGTATCCATGTCTGTCTGTTAAAGAAAGATTTTATATACATAATATAAATTATATGCAGTCTACAGTTTTCATTCCACATGACAGAAATACTACAATAGCCTTATGAAATATAATAACTTCCAGTTATCATATAATACGGCACAAGGTGCATGTAAAGCAGAGAATTATGCAGACATTATGAAGCATCCGTATCCATGGAGTGCAAAGAAAAATGATATCTAATTTTCATGTGCAGTTTAGATTTGAAATTCTTTCTTGAGATGAAGACATTAATATTTTGATAGTAAAAGGTCATTTTTCAGAAGCATTCACAGATTGCCAGTAAAAGATAATGCTTCCCTAGTGGACATGCTTTTTTACAATATGTCTTCCACGTACTAATGAAATCCCCAGAAAGCAATGGCTGGTTCTGTAGTTTGCTAGATAAAGAAAAAACGGGGGAAAAAAAGGACTTGGGAGAGTACTTTCTGCTGAATAATGCATTTGATTTATTTTGCTCCCTTTTTCGCTTGCAGAATATCTAAAAATCCATTTAAATTTCAGCATTTTATGGATTTGTTTGTTATTCAGAAATGCTCAATAAGCACTTATTACATTTATGTATTCTTAGTGAAATGCCCACAGCATGATCCAAGGGTGACCTAAGCAGTACACTGTTGTTTTGTTTTCCTGATTGGATGACTTAAGTACCAGACTTACGAAGAAAGAAATGTCTATCTGAAAACTTCTTAAAAGCATATATTTGCATGAATGTTATCACCAGTCCCGGAACTACAATTAACAGCTGCAGCATCATAGGGCTCTTCTCCTTTCTCCTCTGAGAAATGCTTTTTAAAGTTCCCAGGGGATATAGCTGTTTCTCATTAATACGGAGAACTTGGAAGCCTCACCCAGTGGCACTTAAGGAGCTAATTTCTTGGGGAATAATAGCAGAAGTAATTGGGAATTTTCTGATGATAGAATTTCCCTCCTTGGGAAATTCCATTTTGTTGAAATGGGAACTTCCCACAGTCATGTAACAGTTTCAAAGAAATGAAGATCCTGGGAAGGGATAGGAAAGAGCAATGCAGAAAAAAAGACTCACCCATACTCGAACAGCCTCGTGGTGAAGTTGTTCAGTGTAAAATGGGAAAGACACCTCAGGCTGAGGTTCTGCCTCATTCAGAACAAAACTTTGTCTCCTACTGGGAATCCCAAATAATGACTTTAAGTCACCATAGATTTGCGGATGTTTCTTTCCTGTTGGAGATCCTGTTCTGCATAGTTAACTAAATATTCATAATCTCAGTTTTTTGAAAATCCATAATCTGTATCCTGGGGGAATACTTAAACATACAAACAACTTTTAACTCTGAAAAGTACCTTCTTAAATTGTTCTTATTGGAGCTGGAACTCCAAAATTGGAGCATTTTGGATAAGTATCTTTAAATGTAGTGGGGACTTGATATAGCAACTGTACTTTTGTTGAAAAATAAAGAGTAATTTCACAGTCTTATCTCTACTCTGATTTGGCCTGCTTTTGTTTCACTATCCATCTGAAGGGTCATGTCAGGCTAGAATCTCTTCTTCAGTTAACTATCCTGGGAAACAGGAGCTCAACATCTCCGCCTCCCCATAAAGTAATTAAAAGCAAGTGAAGGTGGATATGCCATAGGAGTGTTGAAATGTGTCCAGTTTGGGTGACATCTAGATGACAATGTTATAATCAAGGTACACTGTAAAAATATCAGCTATTACAAGGCTAAGACCTGCAGGATCCCACTAGAAAAATATTTACTCCACAATTAGTCTGTTGTCAAAGATAAAACCCTACAGGTTTATAATTTAAGGTATGCATTATCTTTTGCTCTAGACTACTCTGGACTACAGGGAATCACTCCCTGCTGTGCTCCCCCCAAAAAATCCCCACCTCAAACCAAACCAAAATCAAACCTAAAGTTTGAGTAGATATTACATAAATTAAATCCATGAATTCAAAAGATTTTTTTCCATCAGAGAGGTAAAAAAAAAGTTGAAGAGATTGAAACATCTAGCACATGTCAGGTATCGAACTATTTAGGCAACATATTCTCAGGCTTTGAGAGACTACTCATTCTACAGAATAGCTTCTATAGAATAATCATACAAACTTATATTTAACGACATTCCACAGAATAATCATTTAAAATCAAATTTGATTATGTACTTCATTAACCCTCTACCCAATTTTCTATGAATAATCACAGGCATTTACAAGGCTAAGTAAATAAAGAGATTTTTAGGTTCTTGACTTTTTTTTTTTTCTTGGGACAAAAGTGGTTGCAGCACGTATGGTATCCGGAGTAATTTGTCCTTTGACTAGAGACACCAAAAGCAAGGCTTGGTAGTTGTAGATGAAAATCTTTCAATAGAGTTTGATACTATAGTTATTTTACTTGAAGATAAAGCCAGGATGTGTATGGGTTAATACTGAACAAGGAGGGTACTATTATTTATTATGTGGCGTTTTACAGTGATTTACTGTGTGGGTATTTATGATGATTTACAATTATACTGAGCAGCTCTAAAACTTCCTATTTTGATTACTCAATGTAAAAGGAGAAGGGGTCTCTAAAAGGAGATTCAGGTTCTTTCAAACAGCTCTAAATTGGACTTCATCCTGCTGTTTCCATGTGAAATCACAGCCTGTAGAAGGCAATGGTAGTTCTGCTGTTAAATTCAGTGTGTCCAGGATTTTGTCTTACATTCTTGACAGTATTGACTGCACTTAGCAAAGGCAGAGGGGGAGAAATTTTTTATAGGGATAATCAGAGGTCCCTTCACAGTCTCATCACTTTCTTCCTACCTTGTACCATTTCCCTGTCCTAGCGAGACCATTCATTGCCCCAGCCTTTATATCAGCTTTCCAAAATCCCAGCAGTGATCTCGAAGTCTCAGCCCCGCCATGCCAGAAAATCTTGTCTGCATGATTCTGACCCAGCTGATTTTTTTTGGCTTGCTATTCCTAAATAAGTGAAGTGAGAGCTTCACTGTAAAAACAAACCAAAAACCCCCACGATCACAGCTGTGAGAATTATGTTCTCATAGAATGGTTTTGGTTGGAAAGGACCTTTAAAGATTGTCTAGTCCAACCCCCTGCCACGGGCAGGGACATCTTTCACAAATGCTCTATGTGATATGTTATGCTCTAAAATGATATGTTTCTCCCTAGTGCATTATGGCACTTCTTTGTCTAGAGAACAATTGAAGCTAGAATACAATGCTATTAAGCAGAAGGATTTGGAGGCTGATTCTTTAATGTTTTGAACCATGTGTATTCAGCTGTCTGTGTGATAAATGGATGTAAACTGCTATTGTTCTAACTTGGTAACACGGTGGCTCCACTATGCAGAGCTGTAAGTGACAGCAGCAGGGAGAGAGCCAAGGGTGATTGCCTTCTGACCCACATAAACCAAGATAACATCAACGCAGATGACAATAGGAACAAAGTCAGGCAATCACTACAGTTTTTTATCTGTTCCACTGATGTGGAGTGTATCTTCAGGTGGAGAAAACAACTGAAAAAGAGCTGAAGGGGCTGGAAGGTGTAAGATGTAAGATCCGTAATGCTTGCTGAAATAAAATAACAAAAAATATCACAAGATACAACCTCATCCACCAGAAGCTTCTTTCCCTCTCTATCTCCTCCTCTCCATCACTCAGCAGAGGATCTAGAAGAACACTGCATTTTTGGATTAGTAAATGGATCATAAATTGAAAAAGAAATACTCTACAAAGATCCTACTGCTTCTATCAGGTCACGATGGTAGAACTCCAAAGCTGAAGTCTCTAACACAAAATGCAAATTTAATTTTAAATTTCAGGTCAAATGGAAAACATTTTAAATTCTGGGATGAAATATGGTTTTTAATTATGAATTACTTAATGTTATCTGAATCCTCTTTTCTTTGCATTTCTTCTTAAAAATATTTTTAGGGTTTAATAAGAAAAAACTTTCTCATGTTTATGGTAAAAATAATAACATGAAATAACATTTCAACTTTTCACAATAAATTTAAACATTTGAAAATCTTGAATATGAAATATTGTGTGTGTGTTTTAGTGTGGTTTTATTTCTTTTCTTTCTTCCTACCCTTCACTGTAATAACTAGTTTAGTATTATCATAATTTCACAGATAATTCTCGGTTTCCTCCACAGCCATCCCCCTTTGAGGATTCTCACTCTTTAGAGAATCCAAAAACAAAGTTACGCAGTTTTATTTAACAGTCCAGGGATTTAGGAATAGGAACAATTTTTGTTCTCAAGTCAAGAAGCTCTGAGACATCTGTTTAAATTTAAACAGTTAACCCTTGTGTCCCTATTGACTTCAGTGGGAATAGCGGCAATCTTAAAGGTAACATGAATAAGTGCTTTTGTTAGTTCAGGACACTGCTGCCATTCTCCCTGGAGTTCAGCAGTGAATGTATGCAACAGAAAATATGCATGGCACTTGAACCAGAGGGGTTTTAAAAACATAGCACAGCCAGGCCCGTATGCTGTGAAAATAATTCACAATGCTATATTTTTGATGTCTTCCTCTTGAAGTCAGATAAGTGTTGCAAAGTGGAAAAGGTTACACAGCTGCACACACGTACATGCCAAGAGCTCTTATCTTCTTGTTACCTTGCCATGGACTGAGCTGATGAGCTTATAAAATTAAGGGTTAGTTTAACAGCAACGTTGAAGAAAAGTATTTTAGATGTCCTTGTAGAACAGTTGTTGGTAGAAAAACAGCCACCTCCAGTGAAGTTTAAGGCAAAACAAATGGTGAAAAGGGTCAGAAGGTCTACAGAGCCCATACAGGGAGTTATTTCTAAACACCAGTGACAGGGCTACCGTTATGGAGGGATCACCAACTCAGACTGCACAGTTGCAATTCAGTAGGTGCAGACCATTTTTCAAGTTGCCTGTCACCCTGAGAGAGGAGTAAGATCCTCTGCATGTATGGGTTAATTTCGTGACTGCAGGTAGTTGTCACAAAATCAGTAGTCCAACCAGCACAACTACCTCCCCACGTTCCCATCACTGGAGGATATGGGTGAGAACGGGATGGCTCAGACAAATGTAGCATTAAACCCGCTGTACTGGGGTTGACCAGAGGTTTGTAAGGCTTCATAAACCACCATCAATCTGTCAGTAGCAGAAGATTACAGAAAAAAATTAAGCAACTGTGCTTATGTGATGAGATCAGGAAGCTGACTTGGCTGACACCACTTAGTTTTCAATTGAATCAGTTTCCTGGGCCAGCTGGATAAAAGGACGAGGCTGGAATACATGCCCAGGGCGGGAGGAAGTGCACTACTTACACCGTCTTGAACTGTTGTGAAACTGCAGTCTAAGAACCAGGGCAAGTACAGCATGTCTTTCACTGGCACACTTCTTCCCATCTTTGGCTACTCAGTAATGTAGAGACCCTCTGAGGCAAAGGATGGATTTGGACTGTCAAGGTTAATTGCCACTAGTGAGCCCATCCTCTATATATTTGATTAATCTCTTTTTAAGCCTGTTTGTACATCTGACATGCCCAGACTTCTGTGGCAGTCGGTTCTGCAGTGTCATTAAAAAAAGTACTTTGCTTTGAATACGAGAAAGACATGCATACACTTGTTCCTCGGTCCGCTCACATAAGGCAATCACAGCTGAACCCCAAATCTGGTCACTGAGCAGTTCTGAAAACAAACAAACAAGAAAAGGTTTGAAATGGAAACTGCAAATGTCTTGCCTAAACTTGTTTTTTATCCTCAGTCTCTCATTTTCTTAAGTAGCACTGTAATTTAATATTTTCAAAATTCATCAGTCTTTCCCCCCTCTAATTTCCCCAGCACTAACCACCAACGAATGGCAAGAATGAAATTATTTCAGGATTGATCTCAACGCTGGAGGAAGTTAGAATATTATGATTTCAACTGCCATACAAGAAAACTGCAGAATTCCTGGTCATTCCATTCTTAGTTTCACAGACAGAAGATATACAGGCTGTGCTGGTCTGCTTGCTGGAGCAAGCTGTGTTGAGCAGCTGAAGAAAATCATTACCTCTTTGCATACCTCAAACATATCTCCTGACCCTGTATTTAATAAGCCCCCTACCTTGTACCCACAAAGAATACGTAGTGGGATTTTTGTTCACAGAACAGAGACTCGTATAACCAGATGTGTTCTCCCAGGAATCAGAGTCAGTTTCATCATGTAAGTCGAAGATCTGCTTTTATGAGAATTTTTGAATGACTGCTATGGCTAAGGAGGAAAAAGGTAATTTTTAAAGAAATCGCAAAGTTCATTGCTCTTTAGTGGAAAATCTGGACTGTCACTATATTTGCTGCAGAGATTTTACAAAAAGAAAATATAAGTTCTCTCTAAGGCAAATGGGGATCATACCTATGATATTTTTGTATCTATGAAATATAAGGATTTTAAAATCTCTGCACTGTATTTTTATCATCTCAGTTACTCAGTTGCAGTTACTGTAAAAACAAGGATGAGCTTTGCTTTATTAACTAATCTGCTTTTTTTCAGACTTAAACCAAAACTGTTTCTTTTGGCACATTGTTGCTTTGGGTAATCTTAAACCAGGAAAAATCCTGAAAGTAGGCTTACTGTTTTAATAGACCTCATTTTGGTTTAACTTCAGGGGTCTCTTCTCTCTGCTGGCTTTTCAACAGGCTCTTCACTCCGTTCCAAATCAAAGCTCCTCTGGACAGTTGGGTGTGTTGTCTACTGTTAGACAAGTTGTTTTTCACTGTAACAAACAGTAAAGCTGTCACACTGTAGTGAAGACTTGGGATTTCACTGTCATAGCTAGGGGACCTCAGTTAGTTCATATTATGTCTGTGAAGTTTTGAAGTCAATTAGGTTAACACAAGAACAGACACGTGCCACAGGTTTCATTATGGTATCAGAAATAGAACGGTGAATAACAAATGCCATTTAATTACAGATACCAATGCAGAGAGTCACAGAAGGTTAAGTATGTTTCTAAAAATAAATACAATAAATTCACACTTGGATGACTAAAATTAAATATCCAAAGCTTTGTGTAAGTTCCTAAATAAAAGACTACTCTTCTTAAAGCTGGCAAGCTGCTGTGTCTTTCACCAAATTAGAAAAGGTGTTCTGGAAGTTCAGACTGGGCCTAGTGAAGGCATTTTTGGTATTTGGGGTCTTTTTCCTCCTCTATCTCTTTGGGCGCCTTCCAGTTGTTATAAAAATTTATCCCATTTTCTTGATCCTACTCAGGTATATTCCTTCTTCTGGATGCTGCTTCCAACTCCCCCTACCATAGCCCTGTGATGAAGATATAGATACAGCTGAGTTCTCAGAAAACAGCTGGATGAAAAGGTAACAGATTTGTGTGGCTAAAAAAATAAACAAATCAAAAGTAGCCATGACAATTTTTTTTTTTTTTTGTCAAAAATAGCAAACAAGGTCAGCTTTCATTTAAGTTCAAAACCAATTAAACTGGATAGAAGATAGGAAGTTGCTGTTTTCCAAACATGCCTGTGCGACTTCATAGCCTATGACCCTTGGCCACTATAATGAGACTCAGGTCAGGTCTGTAATACGAAATTTTGCTGGAACAGCTATGTTGATGAGGAGGGTGGTAGAGTGTGATGTGTGATTGACAGAACTGTGCTGGTGAAATCGCTAGTGTAAGCACAGTCACACTGGCAAAACTATGCTTTTGCTGATGCCTCCTTTTATTCTGAGGAGTGTGGAGGAGAGAGGGGGAAGGAGAGACGTAGTATAAGGTTTAATGATTCTAGGCAAAGCACAGTTTTATTTGCATAAAATACATTCATATTAGGAAGGTTTTGCTGCTAAAATGTATAAATGATTAGAAGCGGCCAGTCAATGCTAGTATGTCACACAGGCACTTCAAATACATATACTGGTGTGAGGGTAGGATAAGTAGGTGTCATACAAAGAGTCTACATTGACAAAGGGGTCTCTGACACTTCCTTTTTAAATAACAGTATAACAAACAGAAAGAGTCACAGTGTCACTGAAGAGGCATCCCAGAATTTTACATGGAACTGAAAACTCATTTGACACCCAGAGATCATATAAGTCTCTGATGTCTCCAACAGAGTTGCCATTTAAAAAGCTGAAAAGTCATAGGAGTGGGAGAAACCCCCTCATGTTATTGGTTGATATATCAGAATACCTCCTTAAAGAAATGATGCAATTAAGTTGTTTTCATCTGGGCACAAAGTACCCAAAGAAAAGAAGTGGCTCATTTAGAACCATCAGCTCTATTGGGTAATTACTTTAATTAGGTAGTTTTTGAAAACTGTACATTAGCTACAAGACAGATCAGAATTGTTTTGGTCTATTGAGTAATTATTTAATTAGGCCACATTTTAAAAACTGTTTATCTCCCATATAATGGTTGGAAGCAGCTCCTTCTGGTTTATTATGTAATTATTTTATGAGACCAAATGTATCCATTGCAAAAAATCCTTTCCAAGCATAGTGGTACTCTGTGCTGCAGGGGAAAATAAAATAAAAAAAAAATTCTATGGTGTTTTAATAAGAATTTACTACATGCAGGCAGCAAATCTCCTTCATTGGTAATGTCATAAGGATTGAAGCAAGGAGGACAGAAAGGTTTACAGCCTTTGTAGAGACGTACCCATGCAAAAGACTAAAAATGAATAAGAAGGAAAAAGTTTGTCACTTTTGTTAGACCGTATATGCAAAGGTAAAAATGGAAAGCAGCCGAGTCACCCTTTTTCTTCTGGCCAAGGGAAAATGAATCAGGGATACAAGATAATCTGGCAAGGTAAAGATGATTCAGAGTTCTTAATTAAAGAGAGATAAAAGATCAAAGCAGAAGCATGGTCCAAGGAAACTTTGTTTCTTTGTAAAAAATCAGCCCGGATTAGAGGGGAATGATGATCCAACATCATTTTTGAACTAGGGAGATCTGCAAACTAGATATGATCCTGTCAACACTGAAGTCAGTGCTACAACTTCCACTTATTTGAATGGGAGAAAACCTGAATGTGTGCCATTTCAAAGATTAATGATATTTTGCAAGGAGTCTTCTAGCAAAATAGGCCTTATGGAAACAGCTATTCCCAAATATGATTAAAATGTATATTTTTTTAATGGTTTTGGTGGTAAATGTATGGATGAATGTGTATTTTGCTAAGATATTTAATTATAATATTCTTAAAAGGACATTATAAAATCATGGAAAGAGTGCTGCAAAGCCTAAGACTCTTCCTGAACTTTTGTACATGCAGGAGGCTTATACAAGATTTTTGCCAGCCAACCACAGATATGTGATTAAATTTACGAGTGATGGTTTTCATGAGGTGATGATGTTTCTATAAAAAAGGAAAGACTGAAGGGATATAGCAACTGTGGACATGGGAGAAATAGAAGACAGCAGCAGCATCTACCCACTGCATCCCATTGTGAAGAATGATATTCTTCAGATGTCATTGCATGATTTTCTGCTGGTTGATAATGGAGAAAAAATGAAGGTAGAATAGTTTCAAAGTAAAAGGAGTGGAACGGCAATAGTGATGGTGTTGCTGGAGCTGTCATGTCTAACCTTGCCTTACTGAAAGAGCAACAGAGTTTCAAATAAAAGGATGAGACTCATTTCTGTAGCTGTAATATATGAGACCTTTGCCCTGAATCCATCCAGAATTATGGCAATTTAACAAATTACTACCCGCCAGTAGAACTGCAGGAACTGTCTGTGTGCACACTGTGAGCCTGTGTCTGGCAGGGGGGTTGAATTTGTTCAATGGAGATTTATATTATGTCACATTATCTCAAAACCAGGAAGAGCTTGTGAACATTCATAGTAGTCCCATGCTAACAACAGTTGAGACACCCTAGCATTGTCATGAGTCTGAGCCAGGAGACTCCTGAATTACTTGGGAGAATTTACTTGGCTCCTGAAGAGGGGTGAGTCATAGAGCTCAGGGGCAGAAGGCTTTTAAATCCATGAGACATCATGAGCTTGTCACACTTGAACTCCCATAAACCATTGATTTTCATCCAGTTGGTCTGTATGGGGACCAATGATTTTTGTTTGTCTATATCCTACACAACCACTGACGTCTCAAGGGAAAAAAGTAAAAAAAAGAAAAAAAACAAAAAAAAAACGGAAATAAGCAAAAGCTCGTGCTGCCCAAACAGCTCCTAAATTGGATTTACATGTAATCAGAGTCACTCATATTAATTCTCCTCTCCATTCCACTCAGTGGCTACCTAAAAGGATCCAGTTAACAGCTTTAAAAACTTCCCAGCCCTCAGTCCCTGAAAGGGTAATGCTTCTGGAGAGAAGTCAAAAAATTGCCTTTCTTGGCTTCATCTCAGGAGGTCCTTCTTTCCTTCAGATGTTCCTTCTACTATAGTCTCTGATTCTATCCAGACTATTGTCTCTTGCCAGAATCCCCTCTGAGCTTGGTGGAAAAACCCCCTATGTACAACTCTTCACCTGACTGTATTTTTCCTTCTTTTGGTCTCTGGATGTTGGGGCAGATTTCCCTTTCCAAGGAAAAATCTGTTTAAGAGTCCAAGAGTAGGAAAGTTCAAGGAGTTTCACTGTTTCCCTCACATCATTCTTTATGTCAATGTGGAGAGGGAGTGAGGCAAGAATGGGGGGAGGAGAAGGGCTGGGTGGTTGACCTTTAAGTATATAAAGTGCTTTGGTCCTTAAAATCTTGAGGATCCCTGAGGTCTGCTAGAACCTTGGATTATTCCTTCCTACAGCTCTGTACCTCCTCACGGGTCCTCAATTCATGGCTGTCTTGATGAGTGTCTCATGGCAGGACGCTCACTTTACCTAGGGCATACTTTATTTAGTAGTGGTGCTGAGTTGGCTTAACAGTGCAATAAAATGGAGGGCCCCGGAAAGGGGCAACCCTCTTGCACAGCACATATCTTGTGCATCTTCCTAGGTTTTTGTTGCTCAAAGAAGCAAGACACTTGACTTTCTTCTTTCTTAAAGTCAGTGACTCAATACTAAAAGGAGGGGAGAAACAGAAAATAAGCCTAGCTAGGACCTCTTTAGTCAACATAAGCTGAATCAAACCCAGGGCTCGTCTTCCACGCCCTTGGCTGCTTCCTATTCGTGTGGCTCTGATATCAATGGAAGATAATCTCTGTGTGCCGTAGTGAAATGCCCAGGGCTGGTGGTGTTATGCCCTCTTCAAAGCACTAAAGCAATGTATAGCCTATAAGAAGCTCTAAAGTGATTTCTCCATCATCTGGAATAAGAAATGACTTGTACATTTTTTATTTTTAGCTAAATTTTAGCTATTTTTATCCTCTCTAATAAAAGGCATCAATATGAACTCTGGGGTGTTTTTCTTGGATTCATACTATTTTAGAATCACACAAGTGCAAAAATCTGTTTGAAAATATTGTTGATTCTTTTAATACATACAAATAACTCAGAATGCCACTGTTTATTTGTATGTAAAATTTGGGAAGCGAAGGAAAATGCTTTTGGGCAGTTCTTAGCCAGTCCTTTATATGCCAAGTTTCAAGTTTTGATGCCAAGTATATTTTTACAAGTCGATTGTAAATCTTTGGTAAATATTAATTCTATTGGATTACTAACATAAGCTGAACTATAGAACCAAAAATGTTCTGCAGGGGTTCTCAGTTGCGGCAAAACACAATAATATGCATGAAAATAGTTATGGATTTAAGGAGATCATGTCACATTCTGGCAAAAGTTGCCTAAATCATGCTTCAGGAAACCCTCCGAAGTTCCCATTTAGTGCTCTGAATTTTCTTTCCAGCATGCTTGAATGCCAGGGTATTTGTGCATGAATTAAATTTTATTGCCTCATTATACTTGACTGATTTATGTAGAGGCATTTGTGTAACGATGAGCAAACCTTTAAAGGTTTTAGGGGTTTGGTTTGCTGCAGGGAAAAATCCCGCAGTTTCGATCTCACTATTGGTTTGGATTTCCTGAGAACGGGCTTTCTCGTCTCATTTTCCCCAGTATTTCCTTGTAATAAACCTGACTAAAACAAAATGCTTGTGCACAATCAAGATTTGCAGGGGTTCTCAGAAGTGCTATGGTTGTAATTCTGGAATAGTGGAATTTCCTTAGCTCGTAAAAGGAAATTTTAGGGCAGTGACAGCTTGTTTCAATATGTTTTTAATGCTGTTTTTCTCTCTGAGGGGTGTGGTGGAGTATTTTTAATACTAGAGAAGAAAAAAGGAAAAAAGTCAGTCGATGGAAGTGTCTGTCTCTGTAGTCACCGTGTTGATCATGTGTCACTGAGGAGTTACTGAGCAGCGGGAATGGCCGATGCCATTTTCCTTTGCACTGGGAGGCTGGACAACGGGCAGAGACTGAGGAAGCCTGTGGTGGGCAGCGACACAGGGCAGGTGAAGGGGCACCTGTCAGGACACCCTGGTGGCTCCCCGTGGAGGGCAGCCAGGGGCTGCAGGGCGTCCAGCAGTCAGGGTCCATCTCAGCCCCAGCCCTGGGCATCGGACACCTCCCTGGGGACACCAACAGGCTGGGATGTAGGCCTATGGGTGGGCCAACAGGGCAAGGCTGTGCCTGGTGTCCCAGCGCAGGGACTGACAGCCGTCTTGGGCTATGGCCGGGGTAGGGGAGGCCCCCAAGGAGCTGGGCAGGGACAGGGAGTCTCCTCAGTGCCCTCAGCCCTGACAGTGTCTGCCAGAAGGAAACCTTGGTACCAGCACTGCCATGGCTTGCAAAGCTGAAAACTATGACTGAGTGCAACATAAGTAATGTGTAGCTCCATCAAAACCTGCAGGACAAATTCCCTAGAAAGTGGGCAGAAACAGCACTTCCATCTCATCTCACCGGCTGGTTCCTGGATGTTGCCAAAGCATCTGTTCCTCGGGCTGAACTCAGCTCCACTGAGCTCACACCAAAACACCAGCCTGTCATGGAGATCAGCCAGAGGCTGGGCACATGGTACCTCATCCCCAAGGGACCAAGGAGACGAGGTGGGAGCTGGGTACAAGCAGAGGCCTCTGGGAAACATCTTAGGCTGAATAGGAAGGTGGTTTTGGAGTGTTACTGTCTGTTGGCTTTGACAACCACTTGCTGCATGGGTTTTCTGGATCACTTTCTTGGACTTAACTGCCTACGTTTCATCCAACTTCCATTTCAGGCTCAAAGTAGGCGCTCTGGATCTCATCTTGCAGTCTTCTCTCCATAACCTAGCTCCAAAAAAAGGCAGTGGCAATGAACAAAACCCACCAACCTGCTGGGCAAGAAGCACTCAATATGTTTTTTTGAGTGCTTGGATTTTTTAAGCACAAAAGCTAACTTTTCTTTTGTGCTTTCTCAATTGTTGCCACTCAGCTAAAAGTGACAAAGTGGGTGCTGACTGGAAAAAAAAAAAAAATCAATCTCTGTTATGCCAAAATTTTATTATTTTGGGGCCCTAACTGAGAGAAGAAAAGTGTTCTATTTTTCTCCTGCCATTGTGTCATGTGTCATTTAGGAAGCTTCTCCAAACAGCTCCTTTTTCTAAAGTGGAAATTGAATACAGCACAAAACCTTTCAAATGTTTTCCTGAAGTAATTATGTAAACATATGTGTTCTCTAGAAAGTATGGTTAGTCTGGCTTTTTCTGCTTCTGCAGATTTGAAGATATCTAAATTGGATCTGCGGAGGCTAACTCCAGAGCTGGAACTGAGTAAATGGACACTGCAGGTATCTGAAATTCAAAAGCAACCCCACAGCATTTTTGTCGTCTCTTGATTACATACTGCCCTGTGGATTTCAGACTTTCCCAATACAGAGTACAGATCTCTCTATCATACTCTTTTGTGCAATGCAGATTTACCTTCAGGCTTAACACACCTCACAACTCATCCCACATCACTGGATGGTGGAAATCTTAGATTTAAAGTCTAGATTTAAACAAAAAGAGACTCTGATTCTCTGTTTAGAGAACAGTGTGTTTACTTCTGTGTGAAAGATGCAGTCCTTGCCATAGAATGCCATCAGTTCCAAATAGTCACTTGGGTTATTTGTCATATGAAATATGTAAAGAAAATGCTAATGCTTAGTATCACGCCATAAATTTTTATACTCTAAATGCCTTTCTTTCAGATGGTGGTCCTGATTAGAATGTACTAAATGGTTTGATCTCGTACACTTCATCATTTGTTTTGTATTTAAACTTCCATGTTACTTGTGCATGCGGCTGTATCTCCTGCTGCTCAAAATTTAAGAAGAAATATTCCAACTCTGATACACTAGAGATTAATTTTTATTTCTTTTTTTCTTTTTCTTTTTCTTTTTCTTTTTCTTTTTCTTTTTCTTTTTCTTTTTCTTTTTCTTTTTCTTTTTCTTTTTCTTTTTCTTTTTCTTTTTCTTTTTCTTTTTCTTTTTCTTTTTCTTTTTCTTTTTCTTTTTCTTTTTCTTTTTCTTCTTCTTTTTCTTCTTCTTTTTCTTCTTATTCTTCTTCTTTTTCTTCTTCTTTTTCCTCAGGAGCTATGGCTTTCTATCAGTATGGAGTGTTAAGACCATACTAGCAGGCCAATACATCACTTAATCCTACTCTTCTGTCACAGAAGAGTAGTGTGGTTCTGAACAGCTCACTGTTCCCATAAAGTCTCAAGCTTAAAAAAAAAATATCTCCACCACAAATAATATTTGTTATGATTTGCAAAGGATGTTGATTTTTGCATAGATTAACCTAGGGTGTTTTGGTATGTCCTTTAGATGCCTGATATACAAAGGCTCTGCTGAGATTCTTGGTTTGATTTTAAGATACAGTCACATTTGTTGCTTGCTTGGATATTCATACTTTCAAAATAAGGGAAGTGCCTGAGGAAATTTCTGGGGTCTTCTGTTTCACAAAGGGGATGTAGAGGCAAGATGAAGGATATAGAAAAAAAAAAAAAAGTTTTTTTTCTCTCTGGTTCACACAGGTTTAGCTGAAGGCTGTTTTTTCCTACAACAATTAATCTATGGTATGTTTTATTGTCTGGGCTCAGACTTTACATTTAGCTTTCTCTTATCAGACCCATACAAGGGCAACTCCTAGCTTATAAAGACAGAGTCATGTGCTTGTCTAACTTGTTCAGCTGCATCCAAGGTTGGGCTTTGTTGGTGTGGTTTAGATTCTGTGTCCCTTCGGGGTGAGAATATACGGCCCACACCTTGGTACTATAGTTTCTCTTAATATGACTGCAAACTCTAATAATTGATCGTTCTCTCTCAGAAAAGAAATGCAGGAGGAATGTAAATGAAAATAAAGGATATTCATTCATAAATGGTGGGGAATCCTTGACAGAAAGTTTATTGTGGTAAGAAAATAGACGTCCATTCTTTTATGTATGTGCAACATTTTCACCAAATTCACAATATATTTGGAAGTAATCAGGATACAGTCACTAAGCTTTTCTCTTTGGAATCTTATGTAAGTTCATCTATTAGTTTTTTCCTAACAAAATGGGACATTACTTCCCTCTAGGGAACAGAGTCTTTAATGTTAACCTTAATACAACGATTACTGAATTGTTTGCAGTACAAATTAGAAATTAGTATAAATTTTCTGTTCTCTAGTGGTTTTCTTTACTGTAGTGAAAGATACGGTATCCATGATGATGTACTCATCGTTCTCAATATAAATGTTCAACCTTTTGCTGAATAAATCTGCCCAATTTTGTTAGAGGTAAGTCTGTTAAAGGAGGGCAAAATATGCTAAATACCATATAAAACTACCAAAGAAGAATTTTCATGGAATTATTCTGCTCATATAATTTTGAGATTCACAAAGTTTAACTGATGAGACCGAAAACCAGGCAAGTCCTTCGGATTTTTGTTCTGACCACTGGCATATAATTTTGCCTTGTTACCCCTGACTGGAAACTGGGTAGTTGTGTATTTATTTGCACTTATTTTCATGTAACATTTTGATTTGAAAATATAAAGAGACAGAATATGTCAATTCCCTTGAGATTTTGTTCTGATCATGAATCATTCTCATTCTTAAAAATCTGCCCATTCTGTTGTTTTGAATAGGGTTGACTTTGCTTCCAACCATTATTGTTTGCTATGCCTTAAATGAGAGAGCTCAGATTTTCCCTATTAATATCTGTCAGTCAGGTCACCTCTAAATCTTCTGTCTGATTACTTAATCAGGTAGAGGTCTGTAATCCCTGAATTTTAAGGCGTTTTATCTATAACTTGAGTAATTTTTGTGGCTATTTTTTCTGCATCCATTCCAACTTTCAAAAAGTGTGTTGTTAAAACATAAGCACAAAGAACTGCTATATTTTTCAGGAATCAAACTGCATCCAGTTTTTGCATTCACACATAAAAATGTTACTGAAAAATGTGAACTGTGTGTGGAAAACACCTTAAAGCAATTAACAATATTATAAGATGTTTCCTATCTGATTTCTACTGAAATCACTGGAAACCACCATTATGAACCTTGAGATCTGCTCTTTATTGATATTGCCTGCTTTTTTCCCAAATGAATACTTACAGGTAACCCACTATGTGTACTCAGATGCAGATCTTCTTTTCATTATAAATTTTGGCCTTTACAAGTTATCTAATAATTTGATCATCTTTTAGGTTGCTTAATGTGTATTTTCATGCTCTATTTTTGTCCCTTTTCTAGAAGGAATATCCAGAGGAAATCTCCCAGTCAGCTGGGAAATGCACACTTGGGAAGAACAGTCTTTTTATTAATATTACAGGGAAATATATATAAAATTTTTCAATGCAGCATTTAGCCATTTAACTTTCTCTCTACATTGTTACTAATGTGATTTAAATCACAAGAAATTCCATTGTCTTCAACAAACAGCAACTGAAGTTGGGTCAAACGTAACTTAATAAGGGTGAAGCTTCTTCTATTAGTGCAAGGAGAGGACTACATGTGTTCATACTTGCTTGGAGCTTTCTTGTGTTGTGTGTTGCAGAGGAGTTCACAGGGTTCATTTTGCACAGAGTACAGAATTCTTGCCAAAACAGTCCCTTATACAGACCCATTTGTCATTCAGGTATCATGGACCTGCTACATATCGTGTTGGGACAGCAGTTGCACCAGACCCTGAGAATATGAAATGGGGGCCATCTGGGGATCTGGATAATGTTTCATTGTGCAGCTGAAAATTTACATTCATTGTTTAAAGGCTGTGAAGATCTCAGAGAGGTTGCTTGGCTGAAGTCAATCAGTTCCTTAGAAAGAAGAAATATCCAAGTTCCCTGGAGTAGATTTGACATAAATTGATGCCAGATTTGATACTGTGAAGTCAAAGCAGCCATACCAGTTTTACCAAGACATGTATCTACTTTCTGATCCCTTCACACCTACTGATTTACTGAGCTATTCTGCATGTCTATATGTGCAGTTGAAAGTCTTTTTAAATACCATTAAATACCATCATGTATTTAAAGACAGAATTGCAGTCAGATCCTGAAGATTTTTTATATGAAACCATAGTATGCAACCTACCAGTTTTTGGCATTGACTACCATGCACTCTTTCTCTGACTTATGCAAAATATTTCACTTTTTGTTTACTAAATAATATTTTTTTTGTTTCTTTTCTTCTTTCTCCTGCCAGTGGTATTTTTTTACCTCTAAGTTTCCTAGCTATATTTACTTTCAGGATGCAGTTGACTTTCCCAGAATAATGAAGATGCAGTCTTCTGTCAGGCTTTCACTTCATCTACCTGTAATAGGAGGATTTCATTCACTACTTTCAGTGTTTTATATGGAGCAAATCATACCTCCTGCTGAGATGCTGTCCAGGTGCTTCCAAGGTATTGTGACTAATGGAACTGGAGAGTGATGCTTGTCCTATACCAACCATTTTAAGGGGCATCAAGAGCTCTGCAATGTGAGCAAAGATAAACTTTGTATAAAAAGACAAGTCTTTCAGCACGTAATATCGGTTTCCCTAAATGTTCAATATTGATCTCTTTTCTCCTAGTTCTGTTGTCATGCTAAATTCCCACGTATTAATCAGAGTGAGAATATGTGTAGGGTCTCTGCTGGGAGAGTCTACAGCAGACAAGCATCTTCCAGCTTAAGGGGATGCTCTAAAACCTTTATTCATGAGCTCTAATTCTACTTTATTCCATTCTCATAGTGGAAAATATACATCCTAAGTATGTTGATGCCTTAGTATTTTGCTAAGACATTACTTAAATCAAAACTGATAAATAATAATATAAATCCACTCCTTACTGGCTTGAATTTGTATATTTTCATTGAATTGGGCAGCTACATTGGCAGCAGTGAAGATGCATTCTTACAGCATTTTTTTATTAATGATTTTGTAAATCATATGTGGGTTTCAGTCCAATGAAAAATATGCGGGAGAGAGAAACACTTGGTATCTTCTGGTAAGTCAGCTTATTGAACTATAATTTGCATGCTCTTTAGCAGTATACGTAGTGTCAGCCTTCACAGTGTTTGTGCAGCCATCTGAGAGAGCAAAAATGCAGCTTTCTTCCTCCTGGGGCAGCATCATTGGTATGCTGTAGCTGACAGCTGAGCTGCAGATTGTGCTCCGGACAATCTCACTGAACACCTTAAGCATCTACCCTTTCCATCAATGGACTTAAAACAAACTAGAAGAACTGTTGACAAAGCTTATTGCAAATATGTTACAGAGACGAGAGTGAGAGCCAGCACTGCTGGAAGTGGGACAAATCATCAGATTTGGCTAAAATACTACCTGCCTCTACTACAGTTGTGTTCAAACACTTCATGGTCTTTAACATTATTTACCCTCACAAAACTCTGTAGTGGCAGCTGTGCCTTTATCTCTGCTTCACATGGGAGGAAGTTAGAGCACAGCTAAACACCTTGCCTGAAGTCATGCAGGAAGTATATAGCGACTGGGGAAGTTAAATGCTAGATTAGTTCCCTGTTCATTAGACCTTTCTTCCTCATTAAATAATCTTTGTTTTTGTAGATGAAAATGAAGGAGTTGTTTACTGTGAAATGTAGTGTAGAACATAAACTCTAATGCTTTTGCATGACAAGTGATAACATAGTAATTGCTTAACGCAAGCTGGAAAATAGCAGGAATCATAGCAAGATTTTTTTTGGAAACGCATGTAGGCTGAAAAAAAATTTGAAATTATTTGTGTGTAAATAATTCACAATAGTATTGCCCACACCTGACAGAAAACAGACTTGAGGTGGAGCAGCAAACCACTACAAGTCAGTAGATTTGAAACGAGAGTGGGTAATGGAAAACCTTTGCTGTTGGTTCACACACTGTGCTATCACAGAAGTCAGCCAGAGATAAAGTGCAGTCATTGAGTCTTGTGTGTGAAGAAATAAAAGATGTGATGTGGATGGTGGAAAACATTTAGGTATTTACAATTTGTTATTGCATACCAGAGCAACTGTGAGATAGTAAGATTAAGATTAATCGCTTACCAGATAATATCATGTCAAGCATCTTTACTGTGGTTGAACATCTTAATGCTTATCTCAGAATTCAGGGAACTATCCAGGAGCCTTTTTCACAAAATGTCTTCTTTCCTCCATTGTAGGATGATTCAGAGATAGAGAAGGGCGGAGGGCTCTGGTTATAGACTTGCCACAAGGCATCCTAGTGAAAGATTAGTGAGCCAAGCTGGATGGAACTGGAATAGTTTTGAGTAATCTTATACAAAGAATCTTGTGGGATCCTATGGAACAAAATACTCTAAGTTGCTTTGAAAAGCCATGCAATTTCCATTAGATACAGCCATCTGATTTTTCTCAGGTTGCTATTAATGGCCCCATCTATCACATTCCAGGGTGATGTACAGTTCATAATCATTTCACTTCGTTTCTGCGTGGAGGGAGTTTGTTACGGTTGAGTGTTGCTGGAGGGTACACTAGATGGCATTCTTGATAACTGTGCATTTCTATATACACTTGCTGATGCTCAAATATGGTCTAGGGATTCCTGGAATAATTTCAGCAAGTGTGCTAAATTCCCCATCTGTGGCAGTTGCTTAAATGCTACACATACAGTTCTGGCTGTATATCACTTTCCTAGATACAGGCGAGTGGATGACTGGTGTTTAAGCTTTGACAGCTCGTTAACTAGACGTCATCGAATTGCTAGGTTACCTGTTCGGAGATAGTAGTCTCTTCAGTGTAAATCAGGCTGCCTCTGCTGACTTCAAAGGGAGTAGGCTTCTTTATGGTAGCTTTGGATCTGGCCCACTGCCTTTAAACCTGTACCCCTTGAAAGGTCTCCTGTGAAGAAGCCTGGGGCAGACAATTATGATGACCTTCTTCATGATCTTATTGTAACATTCATCCTCTTTCCCCTTGTAATATTTGGCACCACCAAGTTGCATTTAATGTTAGATAAAAAACCAGCTTGGGGCAAAGCCATTTCTGTTTACATTTTAAACTGCAGAGCATTCTTTGGGGATCTGTAAAAATAAAAGCCAACAGGGCTGATGTCCATCTCTTCTGTGACCCTTATCTGCACCATATAAATGAACACAGTCAGTATTTAGAGTTCTTAGAGGAGATACATCTACTGTATTTACATTTTTGTTAGCAATCCAGGAAACTTCAAACATAAGATTTGTTATAAATAAATATTTATGAATTAGATATAATATTTCTATGTGACACATATGTAGCTGTGGGAGGATTTTATGCTGTATTAATATAAAAGAATGAAGTGTGATCAAAATGTCTGTGTTAGTTTGATTCAAAATGTCTAAGAAGGAAGTAATCTGTCAGTCAAGAGTTATTACTCGCTAGAGGGATATTTATCAATCATTCTAACTGAAAAAAAAGTCAAAGAGCAGACTCAACCTAAATATTCATCATTAGTCTAACTTTTGAGGTTTCAGATATGATTTCCTGGTCAGTGACTGTTTTTTTCGAATAAACCGCTACCAGGCACAAGCAAAAGATAGACTGTTGATGAAAGAAGCTTCTGTGTCTGTTCTTTATAGTCACCAGACTGTGATCATCAAGCATGATCTGAAGTTTTGAATCACTGAGCTGAAAGAGATCTTAAAACTTCATCTAGTACATCTGCACGCTCTAAGACAGGATGTAGTGTTTTTAATCTGTGTCAAATAACTTCTCTGACCATCATTTTGCAGTCACTGTTTGCATAGCATTTTGAACACGATAAGACTAACTAAACAAACAATCCAATCCAGCCAGATCTGTCAATATTAAATATGCTGAAGATTAACTTAAATATTCAGCTGAGCAAAATGGTAAAGGAATGCACAGTGTAGCAGTAGTACTTGTTTTTCATTAAAGCAGTTGCTTTGTATGCTATAAAACTATTTTGGTGTTAATATACTGTATACAATCCTTTAAATTTATGTTCCTTCTAAACTTACCAAGTGTGTTCTTTGGCTATCCCTGTTATTAATTTTCCATTTACACCTATTTAAACCCAGGGTTGAAGTGGGGTCAGTCACACTGTCACGCGTAACTAGTTCAGCCAAGCAGCTTGGAGAGCACTAAAAATTAGAGTCACTAATTGGCAAATAACGTGACCTGGAGTTTTATTTGTGTGACTGTGTCATGTTTTGTCTTTTGATACACAGGGCTGAACCTCTCCCTGTGTTCATTTTGCCCGTGGATTTTAGACTCCAGAGTAAGTTGGAGGGAAAAATAGCAGGAAAACTTAGAGGAAACTGCCCAAATTCTTTTAGTGTCATCTCACACCGAGTGATGTGTTTCACCAGAAAATGGTTTATCCAGCAAATTTAGCTGGCTTTAAAATACAAATATGCTCTGATGCATTCCAGTGTGCTCAGTGTTTGAAATTACTCATCAAATGATGTACTTCAGTCAAAGGTTGACTATGAGTTGTTCATGATGTGCCTCTGGGCACCTTGTCTGTGTGCCATGCTCAGCACAGCCCTGTTCCAGTAATAAGCGGCAGATCCTAACCTAAAAGATTGACTATTGCTTTGAGTTTTTCACTGTTTATTATGTTCTACTTGTTGAAGTGTTTGGTCATCTCTTTCATATGTGACACCACTTCTGTGTCCTTGTTGGATAAATTCCCGTGCCAACATCAGCTCACGAACTCTTCAAGCACAAACACTTGTACGTACATATCTGCATGAGTCAACCCCTATTTACATCCTAAGCAGACAAAAAATTGCTGATATGAACACATTGGCAGATAAATAGAAGTGATAGTAAGTACCATCAAACTGAATTTATGGGTTTTGTTCTGAATAAGCAAGTATTTTGTCCTGGCCTTTCCTACCTTTAATGCTGATTATTTAAAACTCTTTCCTGTAATGTCTCCTTCAAAACAAAAAATCTGTACAGGTACAGTTACTTCATCTGCTAAAAGATCACACAGGCATTATAATGACCTAAAGGTGAATGTCAAGCTATTAACAAAGCCCTAGCTAGGTGAGCTTTAATTGATTCCAGGTTTCATAATGAGATTTCACACAGTTCTGTACAGTGAGTAGCTGCATGGAGTTGAGTCACGTGATTTTTAAAGAGCAGTTATCACAACTCTTTGTTAGAATGCAATGTTCCCTGTAAAAGAAGACATACCTCAGTGCTACCAAGAAATCACTGTATGATTCTTATATTAAATATATTAAAAATGTACAAGTATACATATGTGTGTATATGCAGACATGCATCTATACATGTATGTATATATATGTATGTGTGTATACAAAGATACATATGTATACACACCAGTTTATATATGTAAATACATCGTTACAAACATGCACACTTTTGTCATATTTATGTATTGCACAATTTTATAGGTATAGAGAAGAAATAAATGCAGCTTTTCTTTGAAGACAGAGTGATTTTTTTTTTTTAAACTATGGTGCGAAAGTCATTTTAACTAGAAGTCCAGAGGAGGTCAGTTTTGGATTCCTTGCTGTGCCAAGAAAGGCTAATACATAATTATGCTATGCTTTTGGTGTCTCTTTAAAATAAAATCTCATCGGAACATATAAGGGTTCAAATAAATGTTACTTTATTTAGGCTCTCAGTGATTATAATAGTTTTCACAGTTCATTTGCTCTTGTTTTACTTCATACAGCTGTGCATGGGAATCTGGTCTGCAGGTCATTATACAATCTTGATGTTCCTAGCTGAATCGTCTGCAGAGATTGATTGAAAACATATTTCACCTTTGATGTGTGAGTTTCTTTTTTTTTCCCTGCATTTGCCTTCATACTTAGTTCATTATGGTATTCCTGGAATGCTGTCTCTTTTTGACATTCATACACCCACGAGGACAGCAAAAGGTCTAGTTTGCACTATTAGATGCAAATTACATCTAATATCCTATACTTAAATAAATCTCAAAGTACTGTCTTAAACTGATAAATGCCAAGAAATATAAATTAAAAGCAACTTTGGATCATACTGACATGAAAAATACCATAGCACAAAGATTTAGGCATTGAATATTGACCTTAGCTTTGCAGTCTCTGGCTCTTCCTGGATGAAGTCAAAAGCTTAATATTAGGCTTTTATTGTATTCATTAGCAATCTTTCATATTGTACTGGAGCTGCACGTCAAGCAAAACCACATTAAAATGTGTGTTATATCACTAAGAGATGATGTAAATCTTTATTGAGTCTTTATCTCTTTTCACATTGAAGGCTGGTTAATCCCTTCTATTTTATTTTATGAAGGGATAGATAGACCACACAAGAGCCAGAGGGATGAGACTAAATCATATAATCTCTGACCAAGAAGTAATAGAAGCACCAAGCATGTGTGGTTCTGAGATACGCAGGGTATAGCTAGCAGATCTGGAGAATGCCCATGATCAAGCGTATCATCTTTTCGACCAGAAGTAATTTCTGTGTCTGACAATGCTGTATTAGCTTTGACCTTATTTGTCCCTGTTTTGCATAATTGAGCATAAGTTGTATTTGTGAACTCTACATGGAAACACGTTTTTAAGAGGCTGCGTTATTAAAGAAGATGGAAATTACAAGAGTATACTGAATCTCCATGTTCTATATAAAGTATATCTTCTCAGATAATAAACATTGCCATTTTATATGATGATTACTCTCATCACAGAAACCAGGTTATAGCTAACAATCTCTGAAAATTCCTGTTTAACCTGAAGTAGATACCAGTCACAACCACTTCCATCCACTTTGTATATGACATCTGGATAGGGCACAGACTGAGTTTGAGGCTCTTTTCAGCTTTCAGGAATCTTTCAATGCCTCATTGCTTATCCTCAGGCAAATGAAATAACCGCAGAGCTTTGGGTAATACTGTCAGCTGGAGAAGGGAAGATAAATTCCACATGCTTGTTGAAGCTTGCTTTGTCACTGTAGAAAGGAATGCAGAAGGCAGGGAGTTTTAAACAGAAAGCACAGTTGAGGTAGCCACTCACTTAGTAGACAAATCACAAAGATGTGTCATTCTCAGAGGAGTCATGATGACTTTTCTGGTTTCTTTCTGGCCCAAAGAACCTTAGTTATTTTCTGCATAGGCTTTTAGCTCTGATCACTGACCGAAGGAGGAAGAAATCCCTTTGGCGGAGGAAGGAATTAGCTTTTATCTCTCACTTCCTGGGGAAGCCACTAAGTTTTAAATAAATTATTAGTTCCCCTCTGTCGTTCTCCAAGAATCCAGTAGCTGTGAAAACACTTCATGTTTTCTGGGGGTCTGATCCAGTCTATGTGCGTAAGCTCTACCCTGATAACATTTACCAGGTCAGGAAAACCCTGGGGGGACTTCAGTGATGAAATGCCTGCCTCGCACCCAGCCTGGTCTCCAGCGTGAGCTTTATAGCACACTGTTCAAGCATGCCAAAACATAAGTGCTTCTGCAAGTGTGCAGAAGTTAAGCTCTTTGGGAAGTTTAAGGTCACAACAGGCAACAACTGTGAAGACTGGGTGACTTGATGCTTACATGGCACCTGAACAGGGGCTTTCAGGAACACCATTTTGGATGTAGTTACCAAAATATCGCCCTTCTCTCAGATGCCTAAATCCTTTTCTTTTTCTTTATTTCGGGTTTGGATTAAACGTTTAATCCCAGGCCAGATAACATCTTGCCCCTGAGCAAGACTTGTGTGATCTTGTACTCACTGAGGTGAGCTTAAGTATGAAATTGGCCCTTTAGTCACCTGTCAGCTCTCTGAACAGCTGTCTGGCTCTCAGTATGTCAGCTTTGTAGCTGTTTAACCATGAGAACAGTGATTCAAAAAGAGGGGTTTTGGTCTTCTGAATATATAGTGCATAAGTAAAAGGGTGTGTTCAATGCAAGCTCTCTATCAGGAGGCCAATGTGATGACGAGCACAAAGGTAAAGCAAGATACTCTGAGTCAGGTCCTGTTTCCCACTGCGGGTAAAATGTAGTCCTCACTGAAAACAATTGCTGTTGATTCAGAGAAGGCCAGAATTTCTTCTTGTGGTAATGTAGGACATAAGCATTTACCTAACACATGGAGCACTGCACAATTTAACTACAAACTTACAAGGTTCGCTGGGGTTCAGGTGAAGGAGTCTTTATAAGTAGGCGAAGTATCTCTTTTTTTTTTATCATAGAGATTATATTTTCATAGCAATACTATTATCTTATATGCTCATCACTAAAGAGCTTGCTTTCTCCAAAAGCAGGAAATTATTCTGATAACAAAGAAGAGCACATTTATGCAAATAGTACCTACAAAACCACTTCCTTTGAAGAAACAACATAAATTATAGGGCAGAAGCTGTTTAGGCATCTTAGGTACTGGTAAAAGAATTAGACATGATCAGCACAGTAATACAATCATTTTTATCAGCTATTTTCTGTGAATTCAAGAGGTTTCGTGTTTTGTCCCCTGGAGGAAACTACCTCCTTGTGGCTGGAGAGTATACTTCAGAAGTGAAGGACCAGTTCAATTAGCTGGTGCATCTCAGTGTTGCTAAAGAGGCTTAAGTGGGGAACCTGTTTCTGTCAGTGGTAGGACAGCCTGCTGATACTAGACAAAAGATGAAAATTCTCATGTGATTCAAAGCTCTTGCTTCACAGATGGAGATACTTGACAGGAGAAAATGTGTGAGGTGGAGTTAAGGCACAGGCCTTTGCACGTCGATATATTGATCTAAGTATTGGAAAGAATGTGAGGCCCTGGTATAGAAAAGGTCTCTAGAGATTTGCTTTTGCAGATACATCAGCTTTCAGCCTTTATAAAAGTGTAGCAGAGCAGACAGTGCACAGTCTGGAGAAAAGGGTTTTCTGTCCCACCTGAAACCTGTTCAGATCACTTGTGGGAGATACAAAGCAGCATGTGCAGCCACAATGGATACGTCTCCAGGAAATGGAAATACCTAGCAGAGGCTCAACCTTTGTTTTCCTGACATCATAAAGATCCAATATTCTCACTGCATTAGGAGCACAGGTTTTCTTCCAGTTCTCAGTGCAAGCTTCCAACACACTGTGGGCAATGAAGTGTGGCCATGTTGAAATCCAGCAGCATATTCCAGCAAGCATAATAGCTAAGCATAGACAAATTAGAATAAACTGTTAACAACTCCCTGCAGATGTCCCTACTTTACTATGCACAATAACTTACCACTTCTGAGGTGCCTTCAAAAGAGGTGGTTTTGTTTACAGCACTTCAAACAAGTATTTTGCTTTACATTGAGTGTTTCCCATTATGATTAATATTCAAACAAGGAAATGGGCAATATCTTTGCACTTACAAAACTCCAACACTGTGGCTGGAGTTTTGGTTGGTTTGGTTTGAAATTATATATCTTGGGAATTTTAGTTTGACTCATCAGTTCCTCACCCTCAAGGGGATTATTTGTTTAACATGAATATTTGGTAAGGACGCCAGAAAATATCCAGCTTGTTAAAACTCATAGATCCCTCTCTGGGAGGCCCTTCCAATCTACTCTCTGGGGAACGGCTGAGCCAGATTGCACCCACACAATTTAATTTAATAGCTACTGACATATTTAGCCTTCATGAAGTTCCTGAATCCTATTTTGAACCCAAATATATGCATATATTTGGGGAGTCTGTAAGCTGCTTGTAGCAATGAATTCAAACAATTATGCTTTGAGCTCATCTGTCAGATCTCAGTATAGTATAAAACCCTAAGTGTTTCACGTTTATGATGAATTTTTACATGACCACATTGGAACCACGCTAGAATATGTTCTAAGACTGATAATGGTTTAAGCATACAGCAAGCTATTGGAAAGATGTAAGAACAATGGTATGACTTCAGCATGAAACGTCAAAGGTTATAAAGAAGTAATTTTGAGATTTAATGCAACTTCAGGCCCTTTATTCTATTTGTAATCCAGGACAGAGTTTGTGTACATGTAACTCACCTTTGGCATTTTATCACCTGTGCTACCTTATACAAAGGCAGAAAGCTATCATTTAGTGTGTTGCAGTCTGCCATGTAAACTTCCTTTAATTTGTTCACTTCCAGACTCTGCCAAATCTACAAGAATTACTTTACAAGTTCATTAGTAATAAAAGAATTGCTGAACTCTCGAAGTCTTACCTAATCATTGGAAACAATATTTCCAACTGTATTAATAGTAGTGTCTGCTTTAGAAAGACAATTAATGGCTTCTCTGAGCTAATAATGATTCTCAGAAAGATTAGTTCTGATGATCACTCTTCCTTCCCTTCCCCCAGCGTTCAAAATCTCATTTAGCTTTTTGCCAAGAAGTCTTGAACACAAGTACAATGCACAGTTTTGTCATCCACTTGTATTCCCTGTCATGAAGTTAAATTAATTGTGGGAAGATACACAGATGGAGCATTAGAAAAAGTAGGGTAGAGCGGCCTTTTCATTTGATGATAGAGGCCTTCATCTGATTTCTGAGATTCGTATGGATTCTGTATTTACAAGTCTCAAAACAAATAAACTACTCTATTTTACTGGCTTGAAGAGAGTTTTAATAGATAATTATTTCATCAGTGTATGTCTACAGCTACCAAAAAGGCATATTCTGTATTCCTTAAATGAGAGCAAGACTAGGGTGTTAAAAATACCCAACTTTTTAAACAAAGGATGTTTAAAGTGACACTTGCAGAATGGTTAGGTGGGGTGTAATCATTCCATTTTGAAAGCCACATTTCAAGGCAGCCAAATAGTCTCTCATTAGTTTTAGACCTCACAATGTAAACAGTAAATTTTCACTCCATTTAGCAATAATCTTTCAGTAATCATAACATTATCAAGATTTTTAAGAAGCAGACTATTCATTTTTTCCTCTGAAACTTTTAGCGAAGTCATATATTATAGGCAGGTTCCAGAGTAGATATAGGTTGAGCAGAAAAATTACGGGACCATTTGATTTGTCTTATTTCGTAAAAATCACATCCCTGTCAGAGGTGGACAGTCCAGGGAAGAACCCTTTAACAAAAAGTAGTCGTTAAGGAACAGTAAACATTCTGCCATATGAGTGTTACACTAAATACTCTGACCAATGCCTGCAGTTCGTTGCTTTAATAATATTTTTTTAAAGGAAACATTAGAAACTTTAATATCTATTTGTGAAGAGTGGCTATGGTCAATTCTGTGAACAGAAATAAATAGTCTTTATTCTTTTATTATACAGCAATAATGTATTACCCTTGTTCATTAAAAAATAAATAAAATCAACTGGGGGAAGAAGTCTTGCAATCTTTGCTTTTTTAGTGTAATATGACCTAGTTGAGAAAGGTATAAATTATAGGATGTAGAAAACATGGCATCCTGATCCATCCTGGAATGCAGAAACTACTTCTTTCTTATGCCTGTTTGTCATTATTAACTTGATCAGAGAGATCATCCAAATTAGGCAACTCACAAACATATACTTTTGTGTGTAAATCTTGATAAACTGACCGGAATCAGAGACCTTGTTGGTTTGAGTACCTAATGGTCATTTGCATAGCAGTAGATACTGAACTGAACAGGTTTGAAAATTAACTTTATTTCTGACATTTCAGTTCAAATTTATGTCATGTTTTCTTATCAGTTAGAATGAGAACTGATCCATAACATAGTTTTATTTCAAGTTATTAAGTAAGGCAAAGCTGAACTTGCATTTTGTTGATGAGATGCATAGGATTCAATGTGTGAGGAAGATTTAATTGCATTTTAATGATCAAAGGGAAATAATTTTCAGATGTAAAAACAATCCTCAGAAATGCTTCTCCAAAGGGATATATCCTGTGTATGACGCAAATGTTTTCTTTTGTAACAATAATTTTTCTTTTTTTTTTTGACTAGGGTTCCTGGATGTTAGATGCAGCTGCAGGGTATTTAAAGGAGAATCAATAACAAGCAAGAAATTCAAAGTAATATGCCTGCAATTACCTGCTTTTAGTACTATAGTGCTTTTGTAAAGTTGAAAATGTTACTAAAACATAAGATAAAATCCTTTTATATATATTCAATATATTCTTTATAGTTAAACTGTGCTACGGATAAGTTACTGCTTGTGAATGGCACTTAAACATAAAGAGACTGTGTTAGCTCTGTGTCCTTATGCTGACTGAAAGCAGAGGTGAAAAGCATTTCTCTGAATGAGGAGCAGTGAACATTGAACTTGTTAATCTTTGGACTTCTCCATGTTCTTCCAGGTTTCCAGAGCAATGCTAGGGTGCAGGATGATGTGTAACACTTCCCCATAAGCCACTGAGCAATGTAGAAGCAAAGAATATGTGGAAATGAGTGACCACCTGCACAAAGGGTTTATTTGGAGGTTTAAAATAGATTTCCTTGACAATATTTAATGGGGCTAATGTCTCTTCTTTTAAAAATGCAATGATGCAAACTACTGATTTGATGGCTTTCTAACCATAAATACCAAAAATTTTGAATCTCAATCTGTTCCTTTATATGAAAACAGCATTTTCACGTAAGACCTGGTTAAAGTCAGTGGACAAAAATATATATAAAATATAAGGCTTTTTTTGTGTGGTACTACCACTACCCATGTCTGAGGCTTAATAGTTTGTTTTACAAAGACACCTAATGTATGTTCTCTTGCAACCAGTATTCAGAATTTCATGACAAATTAGAGTAAACTGAGTTCTTCATCTTCTTTAGGACATCTCTGGACTCAAGATGTTCATTGACTGTACAGAATGGATACTTTGAGAAGAAATAAATGTTTAATAGGAAATACAATATTATTAAAAAGATTAAATTGGGCCTGTCTATGAACATAAGGATCTGTACAACTCTTCTCCAGAATGACTATCAACAGATAGTTAGCTAGACATTATCAGCAGTCATTCACTTCCTATCAAGAAAAATCACAAGATACTAATTTAAACTCTTTTATAAAAAAAAAAATAAAATAAATCCATAGTCAAATTAAAACTCCCAAAAGACAAATGGACTGAATGACTGTCTTAATGCATTTATAAAACAGTAGGTGCTCAATTTTATGAAATATTTACCCTCCAGATCTTTTAAGTATACAGCTTTTCTCAAGGAATTTAACTGGAATCAAGCAGATAAACTTTGCCTAACAGTTGAAAGTGTAAGTCATTGTTTCTGCTTCATTAAGTTTGTTTTTTTTTTAATTTTTATTTCTCCTGTATGTTAAAGTGCACTGGCTTTCAGCTTTACAATTGTTCTTTGTTCCTGTGCAGTTCTCAGCATGCAAAATGTTTAAAAGCTAGGGATAAATGAATCTCTTCAGATCCCACTATTTTAAAGCTAATAAAATATTAAAAAGTAATATATGGATATGCATAGCAAACAATAGTAAGATATGAGTTGAGATGATCAAGCATTTCATTTTTCTCATGGTGCATTGTGTTAGTCTGTATTTTAATATAACAATGACATAACAAAAGAAAATAGGTCAAAATGAATCTGTACAGTTTCTTCATGGATGTATTTAGTTTATATAGTCTTAGACCAAAATGCTAAGAAGAGAAATGTCAGTACCACAGCTGCTATTTCACAAACTCTCAGTTTTCCCAGTAACTGAAAAAGAAGCACATGAAAAGTTGTCAGATTATTTAGTGAACCAAATTCCTAATAAGGATGTGAAACAATTATAATTTGTGGTTGCTTCAGAAGATTGCAAGAAAAAGAATTGATAGGGATATATTGTGAAAAAAGAGATAGATAACAAGGTTGAAGGTGGCATTATGGCTGCAGGGACTTTTGTGCGCTTTGGAAAGACTGTTAAAAGGTTATTGGTAGAAAGTAGAAACCAGAGAGCTAATGTTCATCTTGTCTCTGCAGCTAATCTTTTTCTTCTGCATTCTGAAAAACGCCTCACAGGCAAAACATCACCCCTAACCTTGTTTTCTGTTCTGTGTATTTTATTAACCTTTCTTTTCTAAGTCTAGTTTTCACTTGAGTGCAGCCCCGGTAGCAATCTAGGTTGACTGATTATTATTTTCTACAATGAGTAAGGTGTTACCATGATATTATTTCAGCAAAAAGGCCATGTTTAGTTGCCATGGCAGTTAAACAATAATAACTGCAGTCTTTCCTTGTCTATCAGAGTTGTCAGTCCAGCTCATCCTTCCTACTACCAAATTTGGCATTATTTTTTTTTAGTCAATATTGCTTCATTCAGGTAATGCAGCTAAGCTTATTCTGAAGTAGGAAGCAAACAGCTGTGGACCCCTTAGTAGCTGGGTAGGAGTCCATGGCACAAGTCAAAGTTGGTCAATTACTAGACTTGAGGAACCAAATTTCTTGTCACAGCTGAGATGACAGATAAAAATGAGGGACGCTCCATCTTACAGTGACCTTTTGGAGACACAGACAACATTTCTTGTCAGAACTGTACATCACCATCAATATCCTTGGGTTTCCAATCTTTCAACACTTCTGAAACTGATTCTGGGCACAGCCAATTATTTGAGTTATCTGTGAAAAAAGCAAGACTAAAGCATCAGCCATGCAGACATGCCGTTTCCTTTCTTACATGACTGGCGCTATTAGAAGGCTATTTGGATAATCGGTTTACCAGTTATAGGTAACTTGTTTCACAAATGATAACATGTCATTTTACTTTTCAATAACTTTTTTCTTACCAGTCTATATCAAAACTGTTCACCTCCTAAACTAACATGCTGGCATTCAAGTAAGTAATTTGGCATTCACTTACTGAGGGGACAGAAGAATAAAAAGCTGGGTGATGGAAGAGAATCTCCTAAAGTTGATCCACAAGTGAATAGAAAATTTTCTTCTATCAGTATTGAACTGCTTTAATTATTTCCTAGCCCAGATCACCAAAACTTTCCATTTCTATATCTCTTTCCTGGGGCTAGCTCCTTACAGGGTACTAAGATTTGTGCTAGGCCATCTCCTCTTTTGAGACCCTATACAGACTTGTGAAGCCCTCTTGCCCCCCAATTCTGTTGACAAGTTCTCATCAATGTTGAAGCATGTTCAGGCTAGAAGGAACATATGAAGGAGCTGTTACAAAAAGTTTCTTTAATTTTTATTCTGACAATCTCTTCTTCTGGTTACTGGACATTACTTCCATCCCTGCTATATGCTTTGCCTGAGAGCTTCCATGCTCAATTTTTTTTCTTCTCTGTCTCTCCATTGATGCCCCTTTTACTTCTTATATTGTCTTTTCGTTTTCCTTTTCTCCTTCTAACAACACATTCCTTGGTTAATTCACCTCTATTGCTGCTTTTTCCAGTCCTGGACCTGACATGATGCTGTCCAGCCATTGCTACCCCCTCACTCCCCCTGCAATTTTCCTGCCTTATATCTTTACACCTCAGGCTTTTCAAGAGGGAATACCTCCTGGCTTCTGGTAGGTCATCAGAACATAGCACTGTAGCCTCGATCTCTGTTGATGTTTGAGTGCTTCTGTGATAGCAATCGGAAAAAAAAATTATGGACTATTTCTATTGACAGTAACCAAAATGAAAGAACTTGGCATGCACCCTGTCTAAGCAACCCTCCTTGAACTGCAGGGAAAGAGAAATGAACACTGCCTTCATTGATAACAAGAGCGAACATCCTGAAAGGCGGGTCACCAGCAGTGCTCGTCCCAGCCGCTATATCAGATTCCCCTTCACTGTGGCAAGGGATTCACATTCAAGATAAACTAACAAAAGAGATTTTATTTAATAACAGGCAAGTTATAACAGGGTCAGACATACAACAGGAGAGCATGTCACAGCTGCTGACTTTTCAGTCTAAACAAAAACAAATTAACTTCTCAGCCTGTTTGCTTATAGAGAGAAGGTGCTTCAGCCCAATATTTGTAAGGCTACGTTTTCTTGATCACTGAAAGATGCAGTCACACTACTTATGGAAAAGAGCTTCAATACCTGACGACAGGCAAATTTTAATTCTGAGCTAACAATTCATTTTTTTAACAATCTATTCCTTACGAGAACGAAACCAGCAGTTTTTGTATTATTTATCCCTTACACTCAAGAGGAAGCAAGCTAAAAGAGGGGAAAAAAGGCAAATTGTGCCTTTTTAAAAAAAGAATTCTGACTTGTTCAGCTTGAGCTAAAATATGTACAACAGCATAAGCAATGAAAAATCCTTTCAGTCGATGGAGGCAACATTAGTACAAAAGTGGCCTTTTAGAAAATCCTTTCCTGCTACTGCTTGAAATGAGAAAAAATATCCATATATTATTTTCCTACAAGCATGAAACTATTGCATCAATATTTTTTTAATTTCCTGACAACACCTCTTTCATAAAGGATTCTGACTTATAGTTCAACAAATTCTTGCCGTAAGGAAAAGCTGAAGGTGGGATTGTGGAAGAGGTTGGAATGCCTGTAGGTATAATTTCATGACGTATGCTGGTATATAACAGGGACTTTACTTGAGAGTGTATTTTCAGTCATTTTTTTAAATAATTCTATAGAGTGTATCAGAATCAATATGTTGAACTAAATCAATAGCTAACCTATCAATTTCTGAATTTATGGGAACTTACTATATTCTGAGCATACTTGGCCAGACTCTAAACTTCTCTAGCTCTAGAAACACAACACAGAGCCATTGCAGAGGGATAGTAGAGTCCCCAGCTGTCTTGGTTAAAACCAGTATGCAGTGTACTGTTCTTGTTTTTATGGTCATCAACAACTGCATGAGGAAATAATCTCAATAGTATCTTCTCAAAAAGGATTTTTGATTCAGTATTGTATCATAAAGCTTGCTTTTCTCCTTCGCTTAGAGTAAGAAATCAAAAGCCGGTTGAAGGACCATATGGCTTAGAAGTTATTTGTTTAGTTAGCTGATACCACAGACAGGAAATCAACGTATAGGAATTTCACAACCACATTTCCATCTGTTTTATGTGGGTGATGCCATCAAAGAAGCTGACAAGTCTCAGCAATCCTCCAGCATATGTCAGCTTTTGGTAGTGCTATAGGCCCAAAGTCCATTCTCTCACCTGCCTCAAGCGGCAGCAGCAGCCAAAATTGGAGATGATCTCTGTGGAAGGCCTATGGCTAGACAACATGGTTAGGTGTGAACTGTGATATTTCTGGTTTTAGCTGTGTTTGATAGGATATGCCATCTTTTGTCACAGAAGTTTTGGTGTAATTAGTACCAGCTGAAGTAAAATTCAGCATACAAAGATCAAAACAAGATTTTATATAATATGTTGGCAGGCTGAAAATCTGCTCATCAGGTGCAGTGTCTACTGAGAGTTACAAGTTACTGGAGAGTGTAAAGGGCCCCTTCTGAAATCAGACATTAAATCTCACAGTCCCTGTGTGCTTTGAAGTCATTCCCTCTCTCCATGTCTGGAGGGTGTAAAAGAAAGTTGGATTTGTGTGTCATTCAAAAGGAGACATCAATTGAAACATTTAGAAATATTATTAGTGTCACTTAGAAGTCATGAGGAGTCTTGTAACTGTGCTAGTTTTCATGATTTTCTCTCAAATAAAAGAAGTTCAAGCTGCTCGTTCTAATTACTGTTCTCAAAATACCAGAGAAATGGTCAATTACAAATTCAGCCTCTAAAGAGGAATTTAATCAAGAGAAGAGAATTTTCATTCTTGCATAAATAATCAGCTGAATTTTGTAATTTGCATTCAACTGTTTGTGCTTTCACTTGCAGGTCTTAATTAGGATCACTATTGCATCTTGTAGACAGCTAGGCTATTAGAATTGTTGGTTGCTTGCCACCATATTTGGCAGCCCAACAGAATCACAAAAACTGAAAAATAAGTCTATTAAAAAAGTCAGTAAAGCCAACATCCTTTCTGAAAGCTTTAATCTAGGTTTCCATATGCTGTACCTTTGCTGAGGGTAAGAATTAATTCTCAATCTACTGCTCTCTTTCCATCTTTCAGAGCATTTTCTCTGAATGCTATTTCAGAAGAAATATTCTTTTTTTTTACTGTCAGTCTGCATATTGATTATCATTTTCACATTCTACAGCCTTCCATGTAAGCACTTTTGACAAGGCTGCTTAGGACTAAAGAGAATACTTTTATTGCTTGTAATTACATTTGGACTGTATGATGGATGTATACCTTTAAACAAAACCAAAATCCATGCTCATATTTTTGTTGTGCTTTGTACCATCTTCCTTCATAAGGTGAACTTTATTGGCAAATTTGGAGTCCACTAATTCTAAGGAGCAGATCATTAAAATCAGACAGTCTATAGAACATAACAGAGAAAAGCCAGGAGAAAGACAATGGCAGTTCTATTTTTGCCTCTGCTGTGAATCTTTTTTTAGACATAGGTTCTTCCATTTCCTTTCTTACCCATGCTGTGTCCATTTAGAGTGTAAACTCCTCTCAATGATTTGCTCATTCTATGAGTTTGTATAATACCTAATATAATGGGATTTCAGTTTTTCTTGGGATCTAAATGGAATATCAATAAAAGCAACGAATAATAATAATTATAACCTAACAGAAAATAATTAGTTCCTCTTTAAGCACATTTACAAAAGATATCAGTTACTGATTAAACACTATTAATATGTAAGCTTCAGTCAGGAATATCAGAGAGCAAAGGTCCAGGGAATCATACAGTTACAGAGGGAACAAACCAACCTGTCTTATCTTTGCTAAGAAAGAGCAACTATATCTCCTCATCCATGATGCTTGCATTCTAAAGGGCATTTCCTTTCCCTGTGTGGCTTTCAGTTTAGCAGAGTATTGTGAAGTAACCTAAAGCAATTAGAAGGCAACAGCTTCTTAAGTGATGCGCGTACCTAATTCCTTTAGAAATTTCTGGGGTTTTTTTTCACCTGAATAAACCTAATAGGTCGAAGAATCCCCTATGTTGTTTGAATATCAGCCCAGCATCTAACAGCAGTAGAAACTCTAAATGGGACCTCTATTGTAAAAAATCAAATGTCTTCTTTAACCTCTGCTACAGATGAAATCTAGAGGACGATGCAGATAATATGGTATTTACCAGATTTGATTTTTCTTTTGTCTGGTTTGTACTTATTTTATCTTAAGTGATATCTTTGCAGGCAGTAGAAATGTGCAGTGGTTTTATTCCCAGAAGCAAGCAAACTTTTCCTTATTCAAGTGATTTGATACAGTACATTACAGACACAGCAAAATTCACAGCAGTAAGAAATATATTCCTTTTATCCTAAGATGCTTTCACAGTTTCTTATTTGATGCCAGTATTTGCAGTCACTGTTAGGATATGTCCTTTTCTTTTTCCCCTTTCTT
>VZSZ01009671.1:120746-138897 GCA_013398815.1 Ibidorhyncha struthersii
CCTCCCCCTCTCCCTCTTCCTCTCCCTCTCCCTTTCCCTCTTCTTTTTTCTTTTTCCTTTCCTCCGTCCTACCTTCCTTCTGTCCCTCCTTCTTCCCTCTCCCCCTCCCTCCCTGTAGAATGTAACAGACAAAAATACACAAGAAAAAGTTTTCTTAAATTAGACTGTTTATTATTGTCCTGTGATCTGGAGAAAAACTATTTCAATATTTTTTCCAGGAGAACATTTCATAGAGTTTATGATAGGAAACCCTAAAAAGTTCCTCTTCTACCTTACAAACTTACAGATGAACCATTAAAAAAGAGAAACAAAAAAGATTTTATAGACAACTGAAAATGATCAATAGTTCCAAAAAGCTCTCTTATGCCTGATTAGCTGCTAAAAATAGCTCTTCAGGAAGGGCAGGCAGGGGAGATGAGGACGGGGTGTCGCCCTCTATGTCAATGACCAGGTAGAGTGCATGGAGCTCCTCCTGAGGATGGATGAGGAGCTGATCGAGAGCTTACGGATCTGGATTAAAGGGAGGGCAGGGACAGGTGATGTTGCAGTGGGGATCTGCTACAGGCCAACCAACCAGGAAGACCAAGTGGATGAGGCCCTCTGACAGATTGGAGCAGCCTCATGTTCACAAGCCCTGCTCATCACGGGGGACTTCAACCACCCCAATATCTGTTGGAGGGACAACACAGCAAGGCATAAGCAATCCAGAAGGCTCCTGGAGTGTGTTGATGTTATGATTTGAAGAACCCACAACAATTGCCATTTAGATAGTTATTCTATCACTCGATGACCCCTCCCCACCTGGGAAGGAGAATCGGGAAAAAACAAGGAAACCTGAGGGTGGAAAGATAAAAATATTCAATAGAATAAGACGAAATAATTAACATTAATAATACTGAAGAACCAGTATTGATCTCAATACCAACATAACATATACAATGATTATACTCAGCCAATTCTATCAGTTAGATCCGTGCACTCCCATCAGTGGACAGCAAATGTTGGACACTGCGAGTGCTATGCCTTTGGGAGGAAGGGAAGGCCTTAGGGGTCCCACACTGGGGCAAGAAGTTCTCAGCATGGCAGCCATCATAGAAAAGAGAAAAATCCTCAGCTAACTTTCTAATTTATACTGAATGTGATGTTCATGGTATGAAATAATCCTGTTGGCCAGCTGGGTCAAGTGCCAGGGTCTTGCTCCTACCTATCCCTGTGCCTGGTGAGCTCAAAAACACTGAGTGAGACTCCACCTGGAATACTGTATCCAGCTTTGGAGTCCTCAGCACAGGAGAGACATGGACTTGTTGGAGTGGATCCAGAGGAGAGCCATAAAGATGATCAGAGGGCTGGAGCACCTCTCCTATGAAGACAGGCTGAGAGAGTTGGGGTTGTTCAGCCTGGAGAAGGCTCAGGGGAGACCTTATAGCAGTCTTCCAGTGCCTAAAGGGGTTGTACAGGAAAGATGGAGAGGGACACTTTATCAGGGTGTGTAGTGATAGGATGATGGGTAACAGTTTTAAACTGAAAGAGGGGAGATTTAGATTAGATATCAGGAAGAAATTCTTTACTCTGAGGGTGGTGAAACACTGGCACAAGTTGCCCAGAGAAGTTGTGGATGCCCCATCCCTGGAGGTGTTCAAGGCCAGGCTGGATGGGGCTTTGAGCAACCTGGTCTAGTGGGAGATGTCCCTGCCTATGGCAGGGGGGATGGAACTAGATGGTCTTTAAGGTCCTTTCCAACCCAAACCGTTCTATGATTCTGTGATTCTATGAACATTTTTGCAGAAAAAGAATGCTTCGGCTTATACTTTCATTAAGTGACTTATAAGGTCATGAAATACTTCAGCTTTGCTCTGGCATTTAATTACCTGAAAATGATATTTATTACTTTGGGCAATCCAGCATTATACTGATTATCCTTTAACTAGAGTATGAAACATAACGGTTCATACATGCAGAATTTTATTTATTTTAGGATTTGTAATCCATTATATGAAATAGTAATTATAAGAAAAAAGATAAATCAAAAGTAGATTCAGAACAGATTTCTTCTCTTTAATTTGGAAAGAAAAAAAAGAAGTTTCTTATTCATTTCACCTGCAGAAACACTGGTATTATTAGCCTTACTTATATGCAATGAAATAGATGCATATAAATATACATAAAACTACCAGTATCAAGAAATTTCTGTAATAGTCTTTGCCTAAAATAAATCTACCTTGATTAGTTATTATTATGTCAATAAAAAGGAAGATACTGCCTCTTATTGGTTTAGTTATTCGCGTGTAACCCCAGCCTGAAATGTCAAACATGAAAGCACAAGTAATGCAGAAGCAGGATAAGCTCCTTTCTCTGGAGATATGCTGTGATCTGCCGCAGTGCCACTTTTATCTTCCATACTTGCTCTGTGTGGTGGCTGTAAAGGATCACAGTCACTGGTGCTGAGTTCCAGACCCTCCAGGACCAACTTTTCTGCACCAGTTGGTCAAAAGACCCACATGCTGCTAGAAAAGGCAAGAAATGTTGATATTCCTGTGGTCTGCTAGCCCAGAAAGCTGTGGGGGGAAGCTGGAGGCACACTTGGATTCTTGTCCCTCCACATGGCTGTAGGTTATGGGTCAGACCCCTTACAGTAGTAGCCAAGAAGGAACTCGATGCTACTACTAAGGATGCTAAGAAAGGAAACAGAGCTGGCAGATTAAGGAGAAATCTTTATAAGCAAAGTATCATGACTAGTCGGTGCAAAGAGCAAGAGAAATACTGTCTGGGATCACAGACTTTCTAGAAAAGAGTAAAAATAAATTGTTCTTTACATGATCATTGTTTCATGGTTGAACAGTAAATTATAGCAATCATCTCTTACATAGAAATAGTCACCAATAATTCTAATATCAAGATATAATTGGAGAATGCTATACGTTAGCAGGAGTATCCCCATCCTCTCCCCCCTCCCCCCTCAAAAACAAAAAAAAGGACAATATCAGGTTGTATACAAGGAAAGAAAAATAAAGTTTCTGTTCTACAGAATGAAGCTTAGGCACATTGTTCCCTCTCAGCCAGTATAGGAAGCAACAGATTGACACTTCTGGACAGTCTCCAGAAGTCCCTTCTGATCCCAGCTAGTCTGTGATTTTGTGTGGTTCTGTGTGAGCAAACAAATCATGTCTTTCACGTATAGTCCAACAGAAGTCCATCTCAGTGACTTGCAATCATTTTGGGATTTGCTTTGAAGATGATGATGGTGATTTTTAATACATAAATTTATTGCTGTTGGAAATTTTATGTATTTCTGATGGTATTACTTTTTCCAAGGTTAGGCTGATTTAGGAGTATTTTCAATATGTCAGATGTGAAAATAATGTATACAAAGATTCTTAATGCTTTAATGCTTTTGTGGATATACAGTAAGCATTTTCTAACACTCGCTATAGATACAGGGAGAAACTGGAAAACTCAAGATAATAAAGTGAAATGCGTGTAGCTCCACTAGCTTAAAGGAACAAATGGAAGAAATAGGGAAAGTGGTACCTTATTGACTTTTCAACCTGAAACTGTCATACACCGATTACTCTTAGAAGAGGAGCAGGTGTTCATTTAAAAGTCAAAAGGCAGAGTAGAAAATATAATCTGATTACTTTTAATGCCAATATCATAAGGTCAATGTCAGGTTTTTTTGCTGTCTGACTGATGACTTTTGGTCTTTTAAACCTGGCAATACTCCAGGCAGTGTCCGCACTGCCGCAGGCCCACCCACAGGTGTTTCATTAAGGAATCGGGATATTAATAGTGTCCCGGTAATACCACATCAGCTTCTCTGAACCAGCTCCCTTACAGGACTGTGAATCAGACCCTGCCACTTGCACACCAGCTGGCTCTGGTCCTACCAGTCTCTGCCTACCTGCTTTTTGCCATGGGCTGACCACTATGTTTGATTATTTTTCGTTTCTAGACCAGTGGCCAAGGTGGCCCATGTGAGCAGGTTTGACATTGCTATAGACCAAGTAACACTCATCTTTACACATGCAAACAGAATTTAGTGCATTACAAATACAAATAGACATCAATACCATAGTGGTGAAAACAAACAGGGTCTGTTATACAACCAAAATATCATTTTAAGATTTTCCTGCTGTGAGACAAAACCACAAAAATAAATGTTAATCCTGCAAACTTTGGACTCCATGGGTCCCAGAATTATGAAATTAGTTTAATTATATCCCAAACATACTTAGAGTAAATTTCTCTAACCATGCAATTAGAACTTGAACTGATCCAATTATGTGATGTAATGGTGTAGAGTAATTATGCATAATGACAAAATTATAATTTGTGATTATATCGTAAAAATCCTTCTGAAACTTTCAGAAAGAAAACTGGGCATAAACTGTCACTCTTCTTTTTAAACTGAAAAAACTCAGCTGTTTCAGACATCAATTCCAAGATACTTATACCACGTTGCAAGTGGATGATATACTACCTTAAAATAAAATAATTAAAAAAAAAAATTAAAAAAAGATAAGTCAGAGATTTAGTTGCATAAAAATGATTTCTAGGGACAGGGGAAGGTAAATGTAGCATTCACTGCAGCAGTGTCTAGACCTATTTAAAATGCACTTTTAAAAAATATATGAAAGGAAATTTTTACCATATTTATTAGAATCTTAGTCTTAGTAGTCTGTCTTGACAATTTTCAACCCAGTACCTCAGCACCCTTCCTAGTAGTTATTGAGAGCATCTCTATAAAGCAATGCTATATAAAAAACAGATAGCAATGAAAGTTTAAGAATTTATATAAAAATATTTTTATAACAGGAAAATACACTTTAGGGCAGGTAGGTATTTTATCATTATTTTTCAGAATGTTTTCTTCAGCTGAGAGCAAACAATACACATCTACTACAGAGACGTTGAAGGTGGAAGAGCTCTCTGGAGACATCTGCCAGCTCTTATATTTCTTACTGAGACTGAAGTCACAGTTGCTCATTGAAAAGGTGTTCTGTCTTCCCTACCTAAACAATGGAAGAGAAGCCAAGTGGCTCATAATAGCACCGTACCGTTGAGCATGGGCAGGCCTGGAAAATGCTGAGGACAGGCCCAGGTGTTCTTGTTCTGATATTGCAAAGTATCCCAAGGTAGTTTCAGACTACATTTGGAGGCACTGCTATAGCTTGCTTTTACATACTGTTAAATTACAGAAGTGAAGACAACGACCACTACCCTTCCCATGAATGAACTCCACTTCTCTTATCCCTTATTATTTGCAAGAACTGGATTACAATACCAAACTAGCAAAATCTTATAAACTTAACTCTCCTTTCTAAAACAACTCAGCTGTTTGAAATGATTCTCCAAAAACTATTCTAAATTATTCAACATGGCGTTTGCAAACAGTAGGAAAATTTGATTTTAAAGATACTTCTAAGATGACATTTGTCACTAGGGATGGGTTTAATCTGACTAAACTGTGGACATCTGCTTTGAGTTATTTGTATAGGTATCCCATTGTCATTATAGCAGATTAGTGAATATAGTCATTCTTATCTCACTGAAGTAGATTTTTAAAAGAACTCAGATGAATCAGCCTAGAAATGTCTGTTATCAATTTATACAGAATAAATAATTTCTCTGTGTCCAATGAGAAAGGGATTTCTTTCTTTTTGGACAGTGATATTAGGAAAACTACTGGTAAATTTATTATATAACTTGGATTTATCACTGGAAAAGATGCTTTGCATGTGTATCAGCTTTTGCAGCTCTAAGTAGACTTTTTCATGGCCAACTAATTTCTGTTTATGTCTGAATTATCTGAACTTTGATGCTATAGAAGACTTTCCATTTTGAAAGATGGTCGAAGGTACAAGCTTTGCCACAGACATTATTATCTGTATTGCCCTTGATGTGGTATTCTGAGCCCTACTTCTCCATAACTCAGTTTTAGTTAAGTTGCTGTATTGGTCTGTACCAGCAGACAGGGTATTGAAAGGAGAGACAATATCCTTTATTACAACAACTGATACAGCCAAGAAAAAAAGCTTTGAAGCTTACAGGTTCACAAAGAGACTCTCAGCAGAAAAGCTTACCTGAATATTTCAAATACATTTTTTCTTGTAAAGATTTTACCTCTCCTGACCTTGTTTTTCCTAGGTTTACCTTAATATAGAATTTATTTTTGCCTTTCCTAGAAATCCTGAATTTTCCTTTCTAGTTCTGAATTAAGTAACTTATTACTTAGATAGGCTGAAATATAAGTTAAAGCTTACTACACTGTTAGAAAATACAGTACTTGTGATGTACATCAGAGTTCTTTCCTACTATGTCTAAATATACCTTTTATAAGTATTTGTAGTGATACCAAAAAAAGTCTTGAACTTCCTTGATGTTTCCAAAGTTTCCTCAAGGAAGGCTTCAAAACATCATGAACAGGTTCTTTCATTTTTTAAGTAGTCCACATTTTTATGTAGATTTGTAGGAACTGTGTCCATAGCTTCCAAAATGGGGATTTAGCCTCACAATAGACACTCCTATAGATCAAGAGCTTTAAGGAATGCTGCAATTGAATTAAAATAAATTGAAATTGAAATAAAACTAGGCTTTCTATATGCTTTTAAATCAGGTTTTTAAGGTCTCTCTTAGTTCTCTCCTTGAAATTAGCCCCTTTTTGTGCCACACTGGTAGGACCACGAAGTTTTGTGTGAATGACATTACTTTTATGAAACTAATACACATTGTAAATGTACAATGCAGAGGAAAGCTGCCTCAGGTAGCATATCATCTAATACTGAAAATGGTAGAATATTTATTATGGAAAAAAAGCTAAAAAAACCTTTTTGACACAGAATTTATCTGTTTTATGGTAGTAGGAGCTCTTGGGCCATAATATAGTACACATAAATAGGAAGTCATGGAAAAAGTTAGTCTTAGGGAAGTTACTGAGTAAGGAAACAGGAAGTTGGAGACTGGTAAACAGGGAACAACATGAGATGGGGAAAAAAAAAGAAAGGGAGGAAAGTAAGATGAAATTAAAGTGGAAAGAAATTTGGGACAGGAATAATCCTGAAAATAATAATAAATAATAAAACTGAAAAAACATTTGCTATTATAACATTCTGAAAAGCAATGCATAGAATTAAAGAATAAATAAAATAAAATAAAATAAAATAAAATAAAATAAAATAAAATAAAATAAAATAAAATAAAATAAAATAAAATAAAATAAAATAAAATAAAATAAAATAAAATAGGCAAAGTTACAAAAACAAGGTGTCTCTAAATAAATCAGAACAGAAGAGACAACAATATATAAAATCTGAAGGAATAAAGTCGTGTATTTAAGTATTTCCCAGGGGGTTGAGTAATATGTAGCTAACATAGGAAGGATGAGTAAGATTTAAGGAAAGATGAGGTACAGTAATCTAAGAAGGACATGTATTGCCATTGGAATAGATCACAACATACTTTTCTTATTCTGTGAAATTTTTTAAGACTTCAGTAGTTATCCTTTTGGTTAATATGGGTGACCTTAAAATCCAAGAATCCCATACTCACCCGAGATGCAGAAAACTCAGACTTGCATTTGTGTTTGATCACGCTTTCTTTTTCCAGTGCATGCAGCTAGGGCTATTCTGCATGATTCTGGCTTCAAGTTAAATGTGAATTTTTATCTTGAACCAGAGAAATCTTGTTGACAGTGTCCTTGTGAAACATTTATCTTTTGGCAAGTGAAAAATTTCTGATGAAAAATAGTAAAACTTCTCAAAAAGTTTCCAAGCCAGGTTTCATTTCTGTTAAGAAAGAGTGGGAAGAAATCAATGAATAAAAAGGTAAAATTTGTTCACTATGACAAGACAAAGGCTAAGAAGAAGAAAGACTTGGGAACAAAGAGGATCCAGTCTGAATTCTGTCAACAGGGAGAGGTGAAAGGATATCCACATTGAAACTGGTAATAAAAGGGAACAAAGGAGGGGAAAGCGGAAGGGATAGTGGAGGTGGATAGCTCGCTCTCTCTCAGGAACCAGTTACTGACAGATCCAGGTACAGTCTCCTAGACAGTAGCTATAGAAGGAATAAAATAATTCAGAATGACAATATGCCAAAGAAGACTGAAAATGGGGGAAGACTGGTTCGGATGATGAACAAAACAACAATAATATGAGTATTGTCCAATCTTGGTAGTGAGAAACTTCCAACTCTTGCATATAACCTCATTGGTACGTAAGGAACAATATGTGTTATATGGTATTCACTTCCCTGACTGTTTCTTTTCTTAATTAATACATCTGACAAATTAATGCACATTTGGTGCATATATAGAGTGCACCAGCACTGACAGCTTTATTTAAATAATCAGTTGTTATGTGTGATGTAGCTACTTAAGATTATTACTCACAAGACTTTCTTCACTGTCTACAGCTTTGATACCCAGATAAAAGATATAGCCACATCCTACTGGACAGTTTCCAATGAAATTGTAAGAACTTAGCGAGTATTAACTGCTGAATCCAAAGCAAATATTTAGTAAGCTGGCCGTTTTAAACTTTCATATTGCTAGTGTTAATAAAAGCCAGGCAAGAAGATTTGAATTTAGATATTCTGGGGAAATGTGCCAAGCTTTGCAGGCTCAGCAGTTCCAGGATCTCGTTTGGTTCTTTAATACTGAAGTGTGGTGGGTTGGACGAGTCACTCTGTGTCTTCTTGATGTCAACTTGGCATCAAACCATCCTTTTCAGGGAGTTACTTTCTGAACAAAAAGTAGGAGATGGTCACAGAAATATTCTCTGATAAAATGCTTGGAAGAACAATTACAGTTGATAAAGATGAAGCATTATTAAGAGTTCACTTTCCTTGGAAATTGACTGTCCAAGCGCATGCTGAAGTTTTGATTGAAATGTTTCCATCAGTCAAGGTCATAAACACTTACAAATGCATTCCCATAGTACTTAGAGGCATTTAAAATATTCAAGTCAATGTTATTACTGTAAGGCCAAGAATAAATTTTCAGCTTACATCGAAAAGCTTATTGCTTTACAAATAGGTCAGTGGTACTTAAGGACAAATGCTCTCACAAAAGCATATGCAAGTCTCGGTGAGGAACCAAATGGTCAATGCTGACGAGCAAATAAAGGAGCATATTCAGTAACCTTTGCCAACTGCATATGTAGATGTGTAGAAAGCTCTGGACTGAAGCCTTAAAAGACTTGGCACTATTTATTGCTGATACCTGTTTATGGACAGGAGTGACAACAGCCAAGAGCTCTCCAAGAAATTAACCTAAGAGATGAAGCCTTTTTCATGGTAAGGACATTTCTGCTGTCTTTTCTGGATGAATAAAATAAACTAACAGTGTGTATCAGAGTGTGTCCGTATGATTATTATACAGTAACTTGAGGAACGTTTGTTCAAGATACAGACATAATGGTCAGATATAGCCGGCTATAATGAATGTCTTGAGTGTCTACTTACTTTTGTGGGAAGAAACCCATGTTCTATTTGTTAAAGTGGTCATCTAACCTATGGCTGGTTAATCAGACTTTGTGTTTTTCTGGAAAATGTACTTTTTCCCCCAAAATACAATTCTGCTCATTACAACCGTTTGGGTCCACAACTTGGGATCAGGAAATCATGCTCTTCATGGCTAGCCAGCCAATGCAGTCTGCCATCTCATGTTCAGTAAGGTGCCTGAAGAGAGAAGAAGTGAGAGCTTGAACAAGTTAGTTTAATATCTTAGATAGAAATCACTAGAAAAGACACCCAAAATATTTCCTTCCAAATGGCAGAGAGTTTTGACGGGTTACTGTGTCATTTCTTGAGTTGCTTGTGTTCAGGAGAAAGATGATGAAACTGAAGGGAAATAAGTAGCAGAAGGGTGGGTTTTCTAAAGATTCAGGGCTGTGGTTTAGAGAAAAAAAAACAGTGTTTTAGACTGAGATACCCCTGATCTATGTAGACATTTCTCTTAAACAGAAGTGAACCATGCCTTAAAAATTCCTACTCCACTGACTAAAAAGGGAATCTAGGAGCCTGGCTCACTTCTACATGTTTAAAATACAGCTGTCTGTTCTTTGGTTTAGGCAGCATTACGGCCCAGTGTGACTAGGAGGTTGAACTGTGTTATTGGAAGCAGTTGGCTGTAACTGTGGCAAAGTCTGAATTTGAAGTAGTGCAATCTTTTTTGCAGAAAATCCTAAACTGTAATTCCCCCATCCTATTTCTCAGCTATGAGATAAATAAAGTTATCAATGACCATCCATTTCAAGTAAAGCAAAATTCGTTCTTCAGGGAAGCTCACTTGATTGCGCTGTTAACAAAATTTTAACTTGAATCTATGTGAAGTATATGATCTAGATAACAGGAGTGGAGATAATAATGTGGCATCTTTATTTAAAAGAAACCATGCTCACTTGCAGATTAACCAAACTGAAGGCTATGGCTGTCAAGTCACATAATGTCTGAAAGTATAATGACTTTTGGGGGATTCTCTGCTGCTGGAAAAAAAAAAAGCTGATATGAATGAAGTGGATCTGAAACCTGAAGAAATAACACACTTCTCAACTGGTGGCTTTTCATTTAATCTTAGTCAAGGAATAAGGTGGGTTTTTTTTGAGGGATTTGACTGGTTGGTATTTTTCACAGAACGATGCATACTTCTAACACAGTCACTAGATGTTTTTCTTAATGGTTCCTGAATAGGGATATTTTGTCTAGCTGGGTCTTATGTCACTGGAGTAATAGGCATTGAAGACAGCAATCTTTTGACTGCAAATAATAAAAAATATCATGCGTGATTTCACTGTTGGTTATAAGTTACTTCTGAGCGCTGGGGGAGACTGCCTTTGACTTAGAGGGGCATCCTGAAATTTCAGAGAAGCAGGAGCCATGTTAACACATGGCACTAAAATTGGGTCATCACAGCTAGAAAAATAAGCAAAAGTTTAGTCCTTTCGACATCCATCGCAAGGCTGGGAATATTTTCTTGGTGACATTTTCTAAACAGTGAGCAAATTTGATTACCTAGTGCTTATTATCAAAGAGAAAAAATAATAAAAGTAACTCCATGCTTTTTTTATTATAGTTAAAGCCAAATTTATTGGTGGAAAAAAGGGTTAATGCTTTGTAATGGTTTTATGAAAACATAAAGAAAAGAAAATAAGTATCTTCTGGCTGCATTCAAGAATCTACCTGCCATATTTGCAAGTGGACAAGGGGCACTTTGAAAGGCAAAATGAGTGATTAGCCTTCTCTTTTGTGCTTTCAGGGTTGTTCCTGAATCCTTATTTATTAAAAAATAATAATTAAATTTCATAATCTGTCATGTTATAAGCAAATCTAATCAATCTCCTATGGTTAATGGATGAATGAGAGCATTAAGCAATAATATGCTGACATTCAAGATACCGTTTTTAAAATATTGGTTTGGTAAATTTATATTAACTGAAGACAGCTAAAAATAATAGAATTGTGGCATCTACTAGATCAGTGTTCGGCAAAGCCACTGAAAGAGGAATATATCACTCTTTTCTCATTTTCCAGAGTATTTGCAAATAATTTTTCCTGCAATAAAGTTTCCTGTTTTCTTCCATAACATCTAGCATTATTGTGATATCAAGGTGGTTTTATGTAGTTAACATTTTATTTCAAGTGTAAATTATTTCACGCAATGAACTCTCTGGCAACTGATGCTAATTTTCATAAATATTCCCTATGATTAATTTAAATGATCAGATCAGTACTTAGAAGACAACTAGTTACAGAAAACAAAACACAGTTATTTTACTAATTCAACCACTAACTGCTGTGAGCAATTTATGAGTGCATGCTTTGAGGATAGAACCACATTGTGTCACTGAGAGAAATTATGCATGAGCATGAATAAAATGGCAACTATTATCATACTGATAGCATCTCTATTTCTAATTAGGCTCTAATTATCCTTAAAGCATTTGACTTTTCTTACTAATTTCTAAGACTTTTTTTATTGCTACTATTCTTTTCTCTTATGATAAAAATCTCTGTCATTTGTCACACGGGGTTGTCTACATTTAAGCAAAATTTAATTTTGTATGGATATCTTTATTCTTGAAATGCTGATAGTACATAAGAGTGAAACAATATAAAATTAAGGACTGCTCTAATCCATCCCATAAAGAAGAGCCTATGATCCTTCTTATCTCCTGCAAGGAAAAAAAAAAAAAAAAAAGAAAGAAAAAAAAAAATTAAATTCCTTATAACAATTTATTTGTAAATTACTTTTTGAAAGTTAAAGGGCAACATTGTACTGTAATAATAGAGTTAACTGTGTTATATGGTTTTCAAAATGCTCTTAAACTATATGCATCATCTGAATGTTAATGAAGTTAATGTAATATTGGCTCTCATTTTAACAGAATTCTTCATATACATACACTCCCACTTATCTTCATTGCAAACTCAGGAATCCATGTAAAATATATGCCATTCAATCTTACTCAGGTCTTTGTAGACAGCCCTTTTGATCTCACCTATGCTCTGCTCAATCCTCCCTATCTCTTAAGGGCACTTCTAACACAATCATTTGTTTAAACTTTATAAAAGAACAGTTCAATTAAAGAAAGAAAAAATTTTTAGAGGACACTGATTTTGTGGCATAGGAAAAGCATTCATTACATGTGTTTGGAAACAATCAGTGCAACTGATGAATAACGTAGCTGCCTTGAGCAATGGTGATCCTTGGTCTAAGCTTCCAAAATTGGCGTTTCCAAATATCCTTTTCCTAAAATTACCTCGTACCTACTGCAATATGACCATTATCCATATGTGCCTCACAATAAGTAGCCTGATTTTTTCCATACAGAGTTAAAAGTTCCTCTGTTGTCCTGTATGACCGATACAAGGTTGTTCATTGCACTTTATGTGGCTTTGGTAGTGTGATTCTGTTAAGAATCTTCTTCACCTTCTTCAGCTTCTACATCTGCCTGTTTGATCTTTAGCACTTTGTTTTTCAGCTAAACTTGTTTCGTGGCAGCCAGTTGTGTTTTTTAGAACGCAAAGGAATATAACGGAAATGGAAAATAAAGAGAGTGTACTGTAGCATGATAGGAAAAGTAAAACATGAGGGACAAGGGTTTTTAGATGGATGATATGAAATGGATCACTGGGAGTGAGAGGACTAGGGAACTGTGAAGATTTTGCACAATTTAGGGACTACTGTCCTTACCAGCTGTTAGAGCTGGACAATGCCCAGCCCTAACCGCAAACTCACATCAGCACGTTCTTATACCACACCTAAGTATAGAATTGTATTCCTGAGGGAAAGGTGGAATGCAAATATTAAAATAGTAGAATCATTCAGTAAAAATAGAACTTTCTGCCATTCCTTTTTTACCTAAATATGAAGTTTCTCCTGCTGTTATAATGATCTTGGTCCAGTGCAAGGAGTTCTCAGTATGAATTAAAATGTTTATTTTTCTATAGCCTCTTGATTTTTGGAATGGGAGTTTTGTATTGCCTGGTATTCACCTTAGCCCTAGAGAAAAGGAAGAGACTAGCCTTCAGCTGTATAAAATACTTATGACAACTAAAGATAGAGAAAGCCGTTTTCAATCAATTCATTAGTTTTTCATGTCACCTAATACAACAGTCTTTACAGAATACTGGTTAGAAGAAAACAGCGGGAACAGGTCCTCTGAGTAAGGCCTTATGTCAGCAGAGGAGAAGCATCCTTTATCAGCACAGCTCAGAATTCATTGTTTCATACTGATTTCAAAGGTTTTTAACATCTTCCTTGCCATACATCCAGTGTGATCAACACACAGGTGAAGGATCTTATCATTCTCTAAAAGTAGTTTCTGTTCTCAATAAAATGAATGGCAAAATGTCCAATTAATTTAGCAATCACAGAAACAGCTCCTGGTGGGCGGTATGGAGTAGGGCTGTGAAAGTTTTTTCTTCTGTTTCTCTTAACGGAGAACTAATCCATCATATCAAGGTGATGGCGTAAGTATGTTTGGTTTATGTACATACAATCTTTTTGATGTTTTTTATGTTAAATTGAAAGGTATACTTAAAGCTTATGCTTCTTCTAACTTAGTCTGATTCAGCAGAACATTTTGGCACGTGCATAACTTTAAACAGTTAAATACTGCTATTTAAAGTCAAATGCAGTTCACATACCTTAAAAGGTATGGGTGATTTGAGATTTTTATGTGATCTAACATTTTTATGTGATCTAACACGAGGAAGGAGGTTAGTCTTCAAGACTGCACAAGTCATCAGTATTTTTCTAAGCAGGCAAAATGAAAACAAGAGAGAAGAGGGGAATATTTTATGAGATAAAATTAAAAAAACACGTTATTGGAGTTATGCCAGTCTTGCTTCATTTTCTCCTTTTGCTGCTGTAATCTGCTTCCTGAAAACATTGCACTATCCACATGAGGAAGTGTGAGTACATACAGGGAGTGAAGTCCCACACCTGGAAATTCTTTGTGCATTAGGAAGGCCATCCTCTTCAGGAACCCAGGCAGGTGTTTTATTTACCATTACTCCAAGGACAACAAATATACTACACTGCCTGGCTTTGCTTCCCTGGGAGAAGGTGCTCAAGAGCCTGCAAATACACAGTGGAGTCTGTTGTTCAAGACTTAAGCAGACCAGTGGAAGAAAACCTTCAAAAAAGCCATGATCCAGTTAAGATAAAAGAGAAAGTAATTAACTGCTTACTAATGATGCAATCATCATTTGCCTAGGATAGAGGTTTCAGTATGCACAGTCTTGAGCATTCACAGGAACTGAAGCTGCTCAGCACCGAAGAGAAGCCCTTAGGCCATTGCAGAGCACACTTGCCAAATACAGACATTATCTCAGCCTTTGCTAACCTAATTAAAGACATTCTGTCACATAAAACAATGTGAAGCTGGAAAAACCTGAAACACTCAACCCTGTTTTGAAAGAGTTGCACTCATTACCAATGCTTGCTTAGCACACATGATAGCTGCTTTATTCAAGGCTTTCCCATTTGTAGCGTTTTATTATCTGTCTGCTCCAACTCCCTTCACTGTGGAGGCACTATGGGAAGAGGCAACCCAGGTTCTGAGAACTAAGGTGGACAATAGCAAGGCAGCCAACTGACTTCTCAAAGAACCTCATCATTGTGACATTTGGAGTTGGACACTCATTTAGGAAAAGTTCAAAACTCTCTCACCTGTATGTTCTGTCTACTCTGAATACTAGTTAGAAATGTTCCTTCTTGCTCCGTTTTCACAACTGGCCCTTCAGACTACACTTAGGACTGACTTCAGTGGAAAAGGCCTGGACATATTAATTTGAAGACCACTCTCCACTTTTTGTATAAAGAGGGCTGGAATGCTCCTCCATCCATTTGGAAGGGGAAAAGCAGTGTTAGTCTGAACAAGTCCAAACACACCTCCCAGTCCTCAATGTCAACATGCAAGTAAGATTGGAGTAAGGAATAAGGAAAAGGAGGGGTAATTTCCTGAAGCGAGAGGAAATAATTTCATCAGAGTGTAGCACAGCAGAAGATATTCTTGTGGGAATGGGGGTGATCTTAGAGTCGGTCTCTGCTGGAGAGACATGCTTTTGCACTAAGAACAAATTAGATACACAGTACATAAACTATTTCATTCCTATATTGCTGGATATCTTGAAGTCCTCTCTAAGGTACAAACCCCTTTTCATTAGTATATATGGAACTGAGGATTCCAGTTCAGACTTGTCAATTCTGCTGCTGCAGTCTTTTCTCTATGTCTGTTTGTGGATTGCCAAAGTTAATGCTCAGGGTGTATTTAGTCTTAATTTTAAGTGCTTAAATCAGGTGCCCAATCTATAACCATAGGCACCTTCTATTTATTCCATTATCAGTGGTGAGAAACATGCACCTTCCCACACAGAGATGACAAAGGATCTACCGCAGCCATCTCAGTTTCATATCTCAAGTTTTGTGGGACAGTAGGATTCATCTCACCTAGGTTAAGACACCTAGCTCTAGGTATCTGCTAGGTAGATATCTGAACCTAATTCAGTCCATGTAAGCTCCTTTTATAGTCCAAAAAGTGAATGTATGGGTGTTGTCTGCCCCAGTTAGATGCCTATCTCAAAACTGATTGCACTGTGGAAACATCTGTTTTATCCTTTGGATCTCAATATTGTCTTGAGTAATTTCCTTAGATTCAGATGTTTTAGATGCCCAAGTCTGGGCAGATGACTCACCCCTTCTGTTGAAAAGCCTCCATTAGCAGTTAGTCATATTCCGTATCCAGTGAGTGACTATTTTAGCTTGAGTCATGCCTATGTAGTCTACTACGTGCTTTTTCTCAGAATAGGTCTTTCTCAACAGGTGCTCTCTGACTTCATAAATTTTTCAGTTTTAATGTCCATAGTCAAGCAGGTCCTCTCAAGGACTCCCACTGAAGGGTGTTTCCCTGCTTATCTTAGGGTGTTGTCTATTTAAGGTTAGGGTCTGCATAGACTTCAATGTCTATCTTTGATGCCTTTGATGCTAACAGAACAAAATGTAATATCCTTTTCACCCCTGACTCCTGTGCCCCAATTCTTCCCGTATTTCTAGGTTCAGATAAAGAGGTTGCTAGTCATGTCACTTTGAAATATACAGAGAAAGACAGAGAGAGACTGTGCAGGGGAAATAGACTATTCTGCCTGAAATGGCATAAGCAGAAGACCTGTGGTCCTTGGGTGGATGTCTGGAATATTTTGGATACACTGAAGTAGCTTCATAGAGCTGGAGGTGGGGAGATCTTGGAATTAAGTGGTGGGGTCTAGTCTATACATGGAGGCAGGCTTATAGGCTCTGAGTAGCATCTGTGAATGCATCACCGCATGACAAGACATGATGGGTTATACCTACTCCTTCTCTTTCCACAAGAATCTGTCCCCTTGTGAGAGACTTTCAGTTTCTACTGAATTGCAAAGACAGCAGGACCTGATTGTCAGAAATCTTATGTTTCACATACGTCTTTATATATATTTCCACTTGGTGCTGTGTTCAATAATTCCAGGAACCATGCCTTTGAGTGGATTGTTGTGATTGTTATGCTAAATGACTGTTTTGATCGATTTAATTAATTGGGTCCAGATAACATCCCAAATAAAAAGGTAAGGAGTAACTCTATCCACATAAAAATATTTTTCTGTCTTTACTGGCAGAGGGAAGGGAAGGGAAGGGAAGGGAAGGGAAGGCAAGGCAAGGCAAGGCAAGGCAAGGCAAGGCAAGGCAAGGCAAGGCAAGGCAAGGCAAGGCAAGGCAAGGCAAGGCAAATGAAGAAGAGTGGGGGAGACAAAGAGAACAGATGACAGTATTTTTTGATATCTACCCTCTTTTCAACACCTAATTAACTTCCTACGTAACTTGCCAAGAGATTCTGAAAACTCACAGTCAGGGGACAATGTGAATCAATGGGATGGATACAAAAGTAGTAGCCAGGGATGGTTTCGAAAAAAGTAAAACTTGGCTAATTTACTGCATGAATTACAAGACTGTAGAAATATGGAATTGCTAGCGGAACATATATTTTAGTTACACACCTGAAATGAAAATGCTTATAAAGTGTAAGATGACTCCTCTATCTCTTTTTCTTTGTCTTCCTCTCAAGACACCAAATTTCTTCATAAGTCATACATTTTTGATGAATGGGAGTTATGTTAGAGTCAAGATATTGTTTGTTATGCTAGATATACACTAATGAACTAAATGGAGAAACTTGCGTGACTAGTAATAGATATGAATGTGATACAATAGGAAGAGTAGGGGAGTTTGCCAATCTAAGATGAGGAAGAGACTAAAGAAGACACTCTAAAGAAAAGAAAGAAAGAAAGAAAGAAGGAAAGAAAGAAAGAAAGAAAGAAAGAAAGAAAGAAGGAAAGAAAGAAAGAAAGAAAGAAAGAAAGAAAGAAAGAAAGAAAGAAAGAAAGAAAGAAAGAAAGAAAGAAAGAAAGAAAGAAAGAAAGAAAGAAAGAAAGCGGAAGGAAGGAAGGAAGGAAGGAAGGAAGGAAGGAAGGAAGGACGAAACACCACCAACAAAACAGGAAAAGTTTGCATGATACTTTAACTATGCAACTAACTGCAAACAGATAAGTGATAACATAAATGAAGTAAAACAGGTTAGGTCAATATTCATTCAAGGATGGAAAAGAGGTTGGATTTCTG
>VZSZ01009672.1:2788-16543 GCA_013398815.1 Ibidorhyncha struthersii
AATAGAAGTGCGGTGAAGGTGCCAATTCGGCTAAAGTCCCGAGACGGGATGGGCAGTTTTTCCGGGGTGGTCAAAATTGCCCATCGTGCAGCAGAAATTCGGCAGGATTTGCGTTCGTAGGGGAAAATGGCTGACCGCCGGCGGGCGCAAATATTTAATTTGGGTAAACACAGAATTTTTGCTAATAAAATACTCCCACTGGCTTGGTTTGGTTGTTTTTTTTTGTTTGTTTCCACCGCACTTTTATTTTCGGTCCGTTCATCGTACAAATTTTCTCGTCGTACAAAACCCATTTCAAGAAGCTCACTGGCTTTGGGTCGCAACCACCCGACGCTTCCCCCAAAAAAGCTCACGCTTAACCCAGAGGGGTGCCTACGGTAGAGTATAAAAAAAAGAATCGGCGCCCCTGTACGCTACACCCGATCAAATGGTGGGAAGAAAGCCCCGCCACGACGCTCGCCCCTCTCTTCCCCACCAGAAAAAAAGAACCAGAGGGCTGAAACAGGTTACGTTACCTTCTCAGCGCATTTTTCTCGTCGTGGTTAAAGGAGGCAGATTAAAATCTGGACTCCAACGGAATGATGTTTAAGAGGCTCCGCGTCTTTTTTTTTTTTTTCTTCCAAGGCAAAATAATGGTTATTCAACTAAGATGATATATCTAGATATGAAAATTGAGAGCATTCTTCGAAAAACGCTGCCGACTGTGAAAGGCTGCTCTTTCACAGAGGTATCCTGAGTGAAGATTTTATCGGCTGGTATCTCAACAGGACGGTTTTCAGAGCCTTGAGTGGAAATTCAAATCTGCTTCCGAGTGAAGATTGTTAAAATATATAATGCGTAGAGAATTAGGGGCTTTCTCCTGAGAAGTTTATGGATTCGTCCAAGAAACACCCCCCCAACCCCCAAATTTTTCAGCGTTGCGTTGGTACAGCAAACGGGAACCCACAATCACTCGTTTTTTTGATGCCTTTGAATGACATGATGAAAATGTCACCAAATTGCCCTCCATAAGCAAACACAGCTTGCGCATGGGCATGGTCCTGCTACCCCAGGAATAATTCGGAGCTCTAAGGGCAGCGCTTTTGCTCAGCCTGGGGCTTCGCCTTCTGCTGGTGGTCGGGTCCAGGGCCGGCTGGAAGTTGGCTGGAGGACTTCCCGTGAACTCGGCCACCTCAGTGAGGTTTCCCCTCCTTCGCTTTGGCAGCGAAGGGGGTCACACCAGCCCGAAGTGCACAATTTTGAGAGACCCGCTGTCTCCAGTGTCCTGCGGAGGGGAAAGACAGGGAGGAATCAGGCAGGCAATGAGGGATGGACACCTTACGTGGCTATGGGAAACACCATCCCAACCCGTCCCAGGCTCCGTCCCAGTTTGGCCTTAAGGCTGCCTTGTCATCCAAAGTAAGGCACTTCTTCCCTTTTTTTTAAGCCCTTTTGCACCCCCCCTCTCCCCAGCTGCTCTTGGGGAAATCAGGGGTTGCAGGTCCAGTGACAGCTCCTGGTGTCCCTTGTGCCGGACATGGGGTTGGGATGCGAAGGTCTGAGAGACATCTCCTGGTGTCCTCTATGGTGGACACGGGGTTGGGACATGAGGGGCTGGGAGACACCTCCTGGTGTCCTCTACGGTGGACAGGAGGTTGGGATGCAAGGGTCTGGGAGACACTACCTGGTGTCCTCTATGCTGGACACAGGGTTGGGACACGAGGGGCTGAGAGCCAGGGCTCTTTGAGCCTCTTTGCCGGCACCTTCTCAGCAAAAGTGAAACTTCCGATTTTTGTTACCTCTGAATTAAAACACGCCGCGAACACCGCAAGGCTGCGTTGATGCCAGCGGGTAGCGAGGTTCTCAGAAGTTACGTGGGGATGGCATTTTGCGTTCCTCGCACAAGGCAAGTACCCGATTGAGGCACAAATCCCCTTCGTGCACCTGGTGGAAACACCAGTCCTCTGGTTTAGCAAAGGACATGACGGTGGGGGAGGATATGGGCCACAAATAGAGGTTATTTCATAACACAGGCTAGTGTGCCTGAGAAACGCGTGAAATCCTTTGCCCTGGAAAGCGCTGTAGCCTTGTGAGTCATTGCTTTCTTTTGAATTACAGATGAGTAGCCGGCCCTTCACCACGCAAAGCAAAAAACTAGGTGTGGAGCTGAAAACAAAGGGCAATGTGCATCTTGGCGGGCAAGACACGCTGGCTGGCATGGGAAAGGGGGGGGGTGGNGGCTCGGCCCCCGGCGGTGGCCGTCGGGGCCGTGTCAGGCCGCGGGAGCGCTGGCACTCATGTGAGTGCTCCTTGACTTCAGGAAAGAGGAGGAAATAAAAAAAATAATTAAAAAAAAAAATACCCCTAACTCTTGCAGCTCCATAAGGAACCTTCACCAGAGCAGCAGCTCCATCTCATGGCACATGCATTTCACCACAGAGGTCTACCTCCACAGAGATCACCCTCCAAAACGGCATTCCTGCGTACAACCTCCCTCCCTCAGCGCCGAGGGAGCAGGAGAACTGCAACGGCTCAAAAGGAGCGCGGTACGGATGTCGAGTTTGGTTTCCAGCTTGGCACTTCCCTTGCTGGGAGATGCGGCAGGGGGTCCTGCTGCGCTACGACTCCCCCAGTTAATTCTCAGAGGTGGTTTGAAGATGGTGAGAAAGCGTCCCTGATGTCCCATTTGAATCCCACCGAGTTATTCCAGTGTGGAAACTCAAAGCACGGCTTCACCCAGTGCTGCGACTGCTGCTTAGACAGGTGTCCTCAAGCAGGTTATGAGTTGCCTTACCCAACAGTGCCCCTCACAGTGGGGGCTCTGTGAACGTACCTTGGTTTTTGGGTGGCTGCAAGCTTTCTGTGGGCTCTCCTTGCTCTCTGAATGGCACTTGTTGGAGGCTCCAAAAATATATTATTTTTTTTTTGGCACGGGAACCACAGCAGTAAAGCCTTGAGGAGCACCGGCTCCTCAAGGTGGCTCTTTTTTCCCCAGAGCTGATGCAGAGGGGTTTCTGCTGGTGCTTGCTCTGGGGACCAAAGGAATAGGTGGGAAGGTGAATGCAGACTGAAGAAAAAAACCCCATCATGTCATGTTTGACCATGTAGAGTTCAAGGTTGTTTGGGTAGGTCCCTGTTCAAAGCTCAGGGTCCTGAGTGCATCAGACAGGTCTCTGGCCTGGGGTTTGTGATTTGTGCCTCTGTGTGGGGAGAGGTTAACAAGAACCCAGCTCTGCAGTAAAAAATACTTTTTTAAAAAAAACAACTACTTGCAAACCTCTCTGGTCACACTAAAGCAGACTCAGCGGTGACGCGTGGGAAGTCTGTGATGTGGCATCCAGCTTGCAGAGGCGCTCAACGTTCATCAAAGGTGGAGGCGCGATAATGACTGGAAAACCTCTTCTGACATCTGCATCTTTTTCGGATGTTAGCACCCCAGCAATAAAAGAAGCCGTAATAATTTGAGGAGAGCTGATTTTCATAGCGCTGGAAGAGGGCTGTCCAGGAACGGGGGAAGCCAGCATTGCAGTGCTACTGCCTACGGTAATGAGCAGCTCGTCAGCCAGAGCAGGAAAACATGAATATCCTGACAGGAGAGCATCCACTTGTGCCCTGGAGAGTTCAGATTGTGGGGCTTTGTATGGTAATGATGTGGTCCTGCTCCGGCAGGAGAAGGGAGGAGCAGTATGGAAAGGCACACCTTGTAATTGAAAAGCCACTAAGCCATCTCGGACCTGCGGGGATAGCAGGATGGAGGCCGTGGTTTGCTCCGTCTCCCCAGGTTTAAGGCAAGAACGGAGGATCCCTTTAGTCTCCCGGAGCGGGAAATACAGAGAAACCTCGTCCCTGCGCTGCCGTATCGCTCCCAAGAGGCCACGCTTTTCCTCCTGGGGGTTATTGTCAAGGGCAGGATGAAGGTGGGAAAGGAAGAGAGTGGAAGAGAGAGGAATAAATGAAGGAGCCACAAGGAATTATTTTAAACACCACCTGTTTTTTTTCTGGCAGAGACAGCACAATGCCAGGCTGCAGGAATGGCTATGTGGAAGGACGTGCCTGTTGGTAGGATCTACAGGTACTGCTCCCTTTCACTGGAAATGCCTTGTTTCCCTTGGAGAGCATCATACAAAACTTTTCTGGCTGCTGGCGTTTAGCCGAGTGATACTCTATTAAAATAACCATTTGGTAGCCATAAGGGCGCCATTGGCTTCAGCATCTCCAGCCCAGAAATGATAGAGCAGTTGAGATTCACGTTTTCCGAAGGGTCTAATTTGTACCAGGGTTGGTCACCAGGGTGTTCGGAGGCTTAGCTTTGCTTATCTAAAGCTGAGTCCTGCTAAATTGAGACTCTTTGAACCAACCCACAGAGTTTCCTCAAGATTACCCAGTCCCAGAGTAACGCAGGCCAGGAGGGATCTCTGGAGATGACCCTGCTCAAAGCAGCAAGAGTAGGCTGGGTCTCGAGCACTGTGGCCCTCCAGGCTACCCCCATCCCATCTCCAGCCTTTCCTGGAAGACAGGAGTGAACGTGAACACCAAATCCTGATCCCACCAAAAATTGCGGATGGGACGCTCGCTTCTCATTTGCTTCTCCCCTGTTGCTTGAAGAGCCGAACCCAACGGAGCCATGCACAGGGCGAGAAAAACTGCAGCTTATCTTCGCTCCTCTGGCATCTACCTATGCCATCCTCACCTTTGTCCCCAGTGACGGGATGCTCTGGCCACCGCCGGTCCCAAACCAACTTGGCATTTGTCCTGCGTGCGAGCTGAGACCACCATGGTGGTCATCCACCATCACCCATTCACCAAAGGGCTGCAGCGGGGACACGGGTGCCCTCTGCTAGTCCAAAGCCACTGGTACTGCTGTTGGGGGGACACCGGCAGCCCCTGCAGTAGCATCGTCTTGCCTCTGAGCCGCCTCTTGCATGCTGTAGGGCTAAGGCTTTCCTCTAGAAGGCAAATCTCGTTTAACTGCTTGAGCGTTGTTTGGCTGTGTGACAGCCAGCTGCTCTGGCAGGTGACCGGGAACATTTTTGTTGCACGATCTTTAGAGTTTCAGGGAGGAGAAGCTTCCTCATAGCTGAGAGCAGCAGCAAGCGAGGCAGACGCGCGTTATGATGCACCGAGAAAAAAAAAATAGGGTCCGTGTTGGGTACGTCCCCACTGGGGTCTCCACGGCCATTGGCACTGGGGATAGATAGGTCAGTTCTGGCTTCAGCCTTTCGCCAAGGACCTGGTGAAGGGGGACAAAGAAAAAAAATCCTCCGGCTTGCAGCTGCAGAGATCTTCCTGCAGAATTGACTGTGCAAGAAGGGCTGGGTTTTGGGTGTGCTCCCCTTGCGTGGCACCGAGCCCGGTATTGTGAGGGTTCCCTCTGAAGCAACGTGCGGGAAGCAGTGGTGGAGGGGCGCCAGCCCCGGGGCCGGGGGAGGGGGGAACAGGAAGGTGAAAAGGGGGACCTGGGGGATAGGCTGCCCATCAAATGCTGGCAGCAGGCTGGTGGCAGTGTCCAGGCGCAGAGCTGCTGCTGACGGTGGGGTTGGGTTGGGTTTGGGATGGGTTGAACAGAAGGCAGAGGTCAGTCCAGCTAGAAAGAAGGAGCTGCTCCGATCTGCTGGGTGCTGGTGGGTACCCAGTCGCTGCAAGGCTTCCATATTTCCACATGCCATTAGAAGTCAGGGCAGAACAGCGTTGGAAACGTATTCCCAGAAGTGTCGCGTGGGTGGACAGCTTTTCTACCCCGAAAAACCCGGTGCGCACCACAGGCTCGTTTCCCTCTGCAGCCCAAGCACTCCTCAGAGCTGCTGCCTCCCTCCCCTCCGTCCCGCGAGAACCAGAGCGGCTCAGTGAGGGGTGGAGGCGCCCCAATTTTCCCCCGTGCACAAGCAGCTCTGCGACATGTGGGGAAATCAGGGCACCTCCACCCGAGGCCGTGGAGGTCACACTTTCACCCACCGGCTCTTAGCTACGGCGACTGCTCGGCAGCAGGAATTTTTCGGAACCAAAGGATGCTCTGACTCCTCCCTTGCGTACGTCCTTAACGATGTGCTGGTGAAATTTTGTTCTTTGTGTCACTCCCATTATACAGAGTGGATTTTATTGTGATAGTCCAGAGCTTTCAAACAAACTTCTCCTGTTCATTAATCCAACCGCTTAAGGCGGGGGCAAGGAGCATCTCACCCAGCTGCAAACCCAGGAATCCCACCAGTGCCTCCAGATCGTCACCGCTGCTATGTTTTACTCTGCTCTGTATCCCGAGGCCACCGAAGCCATCCAAAGGCCACCTTTGGATGTCCCTTTGAGTACAGGGACTTCCTACCAGGGTGACCCCAGTGCGGGGAACTCCGTCACCTTCTCCCCAGCTTTTCCCCATCCTCCACCCAGGGAAAATGCGCAGGGGCCGGCGGGAGGCTGCAGAGGTGGGGCCGGCGCGTGTTGTTCTCCAGCGCTTTGGGACTGGTAGAACAGCTCTTAGAGCACGATTTTACTTGGCACGGGCTGGTTTTGTAATGAAATAAATAAATAAGTGCCATCCTGCTCCGCTGGGAGGTTGAAGCATTTCCTTTCTCTCTTCTCTCTTTTTTTTTTTTAAACGATCTGTTTGTACCGAGGCCAAACATTGACTACTTCAGCCTCAAAAATAAAAGTTTCAACAAGAATGGTAATTGGGAGGAAGCTAAAGTACAGGCACTCTTGTGCCTTTATCTATGCTGCCGTGAGACAGCTTTTATTTTATTTTATTTTATTTTATTTTATTTTATTTTATTTTATTTTATTTTATTTTATTTTATTTTATTTTATTTTATTTTATTTTATTTTATTTTATTTTATTTTATTTTATTTTAATTTAATGAATTTATTTTATTTTATTTTACTTCTTCCTTTAAAGTAGAACTGCGTTGGTGCTGCACACTGCTGACTCATCAGCACTTCAGACAGGATCTGTGTGCTCTGTACACAGCCCCATCGACACCCAGACACCTGGGACACCAAACTGGGCCAGGATGGAATGTCCCCATGGGAGATGGGGGGGACCTGAAGGATTTGGGGGATGGGTTAGTGTCCCCCTGCCCAGGTGGATGTCTTCTCCTCCTCCTCTCCTGCCCCAATGAGCTTCTCGCGGGGTGGAAGCGCCCGAGCACCCGAGCTGGTGCGGGAGAGGGAGTAGGACATAGGATTGGAGGCTGGCGGTGGGGGAAGGGATGGTCCACCTTTTCTGGCAGCACCTTGCAGTTAAATCAGCTTAAAGCAATCATGAAACCTTAGGGTAGTATTTCACTCCTCCTTACTGTGGTCTCGCTCTTGAAAGCGCCGATATGAGCGCCGGCCAGTTCGTGTGAGACGAACATGGATGGAGGACAATAAGTTCTTTCTTAGGTCCCATCCAACAGGCATCGCATAATACTAACTTTCTTTTTTTTTTTAACTTTTTGCTCTCAATTCAAAGCGGCAGACGAAGCCCCGCTCTAGCAGCATGGTATAGGAGCATTTCTACCAATTTCAGCGAGAGCCCTGCAGGCAGACAGCTTGCAGGGACAGGCTCGGGGAGTTTCAGGAAGCTGCAAAATAGAGTAAATAATAATAAGCAGAAATAAAAAATTAAATCAGAAATGCGTTACCTGCTCTGAAGGAACTGCTCTCAAATTTCCTTTGGGGAAAAAAAAGAAGAAAAAGAAAAAGAAGAGCACCATGTTATTTACATTCCATTGAACTCACTGAAAAACCCAAACAAACAAGGGTACGGTATTAGGTAACTCTTTCATTTTTTGATAGGACACAGCTATATTATATCCTGTTATTCAATGGATGAATTAAAATATTTAATATATTGCTTATACAAGTCTATACATGCAGGATAGGTATATTCCCTCAAACGCTACACCAAGTGAAAGCAACTGCGATTCTTGTGGATAGGGCAGCGTGGAGACACGAGCCCAGCCATAAATCGGGCTTCCCGCATCTTTCTGGCTCAGTGCAGAGCCACTGGCAGGAGTGGGATGCACGCGTGGCGAGGGAGCCCGCCTTGTGTCTCGGGAGGGTTTTGCTGTCAGGTTGCTGCTGGAGTTGCTCGAGGATGAGGCTTCGTGTTACGGCTTGAGCCAAATTAACAGCTGCCAACATCAAAAAGAAGCCCTGCTGCAGGCGATGCGCTTCTGCCCCTCACTTGGTGCCGTCTGGGGTGTCCTCTGATCCCCAAGCAATGCAGTTGGGTTCAAGGGGGGATGGACAAAAGCCCACAGGAAAGAAAGCAAATTTTTTTTTTTTTTTTTTTTGCTTGGGTTAATACGTGTGATCCTTTAAATGTGGGTGGAAGAAGGCGGTGAGGGGGAGGCAGGACCTTCCTGTTTCGATGGTGGCGAGCTGCTGGTTCAGCATCANCCTCGTCTCACCCCTTGTGCAAATACTCTTACATATCCCCGCCTGGCTGACTTTACAGGACGACTCTGTAACCATGACTTTCTTATGCCAGACTACTCCTCTACTATAGCGTTCCACTCCTTTGAACGTGCTCTGATGGAGATAACGAATGCTGCCGAGGCCGGATGGTTGGGTCCAATTGCTCCAGACCCCCCTGCCGAAGCAGCAGTGTAAAATGCTGCTTCACAGGCTGACATAACTGGGGGGGCTCTGCTGCTGGAGGACCCGGCCATCGCGCGCACCCAACACCACAGCAACAACAACCGAAACTAAGCAATGCTTCACCCGTCTTTGTTAAATAGCACTGCAAGACAAGGAGATTCATACGATCAGGGGATTTATTTTACGTCGTGAGAGCAGGTAGCTGAGTTCTCGTGCCAAGTATACACAAAACAAGCGCGTGTTGCAATGCCACTGCCTTATTTTTCTTCCTAGATCCAAGTTCTTTCTCAAGATACCATTCACCATTATTTCTAGCTTCATCCCCTTGTGCATATTTGAAAGCAGCTCCTTCACTTACCTTCCCGGCTGCTGGACAAGGGTTTCTCCATTGGGGGGGTGGTGGTGCCACCATCCGCTCCAGGCTTGCGCTCGGTGTCCTCTGCCCGCCTGCGCCTGGTGTGTCTTTGAAAACAAAAGAGAAGTGAGTGAAGCGGAGAGAGCAAGGACTGAAGAGTTGAGGAGACATTGTAGAGCTGTTTCGTTTGTTTTCTATCTTTTCAAGTGCCTGCATAATTCCTTGGCTAGAAAACGTAGCTCTATTTTATCAGAAGCCAGTACGTTTGTTGACTGAGAGTCACTAGGATCACGCACTTGGCCGTGCAGTCGCTCCAGCACCATTCAAAGCATGTCATTCAAAGACGTGGTGTAAAGCTGGTGGTTTTTGGAGCGGTGAAGGTTTTATTAGGCAGGACAGGCTGAGGGACGTGCAACGCAGGCAGTGGGCGCCTGGCACCGTGGCTGCCCTGCAGGGAGGCGGTGGGGCGGATGCTGGGAGAGGAGGATGGCAGACCCAAAAGGCAGCGCTGATTTTCTGGGATTTTTTTTTTTTTTTTTCTGCCGTTAAACCACTTCCATCACCGAAATCCAAGCCATGACAGAGCTGCAGGGAGGAAAACACCAGCTATGCATTACGGAAAATGCAGATGGATTTTTTCTCTTTTTTTATTTAAGGTTTTGCTCCTCTCGGTTTCTTCACTCATCATTAATCTCTGCTTACGTAGGCGTGTGGAACGGCAATCCATTCCCAAGTAGTGAAACTGGAAATTTGGAGGTTATCATGTGCTATCTCGCTGCTCGTCCTGCAATCCGCAAACTGCTGAGTGCCCGGCGAAGTCCCAGGGAGCATTGCCTTTGGCAAGAACGAGTCGAACAGAGGAAAAAAACACCCTAAACCTCTCAAGCCAGGCCAGCTTGAACCCCTTTGGGGGGGATTCTCCTCATTTGGGTGGCTTTTCCTCCTCTGTGGATGTAGTCACGTTTGACCCGAGAAGCGTTTTCCTCAAGGGTGGCTTTCAGATATGAAAGTGTCGTTGTGAGAATGAAAACGTGAACACTTTTTGTGCGGCACCCAATTTGTTGACTGCCACACTGCGAAACCTGGCTGGGCTTTGATAATACGAGTAATACATTCCGGGCATAAAGAGACCTTTATTACTGGCAAGAACATAAATAATTAAAGAAAAAGCTCAGATTTTCCCTGCGCGTTCGTCTTCATGCTACCCGTCGGGCGATAGCTATGCAAGCAGCTGGGCACCCGTAAAGCAACTCCAAGCAACTCTCCTCATCAGCTTTCCCGAGACATTTTTAAGCTGCCATAATGCAACTCTCCCATCACACTAAGCTTTATTGGTTTAGCAAAAGAAACTAAGAAACTTCATTGGAGACCAGATTATGCTGGCTGCAAAAACGGAGGGATTCTTCTGCTCTTTGACCCCATTATCTCCTCCGTAGTGTCTTGATCAGCTTTCTTACACACAGCCTCGGATTCTGCCGAGACCTGCAAATTGTTTTTTTTTGGCTGCCAAATTGCCATAACCCTTCTATTTTTATGTTTTTAAAAGAGCTTAAACCCTTCCATCCTCTTTGGACGTGTCTTTAAAATTGACCAGGACTGGGAGGATTTCATGTATATCCGAAGGCTTAGAAGAAGATGTTACTTCTACTGAGCTTCTAGTTTTACAGTCAACAGACATGAAAAGCCCGGCGGGGATAAAAGGAACTTAACCAGTTCTGTCTAATGCATATAAATCTACCTAAGAGCTCAAGGCACTGGAAGTACTCAATGTGCTACATTTATCTGAGTCTAAGATACAGAAATGGGTCTTCAGCCCACATGCCACATGTCCCATTTTGATGCCAAGTTAATATGAATTAAGAGACTGAGATGAATAAACAAGGTCAGTCTGGGCTGGGCCAAGTTGAAGCAATGTAAAATAATTGTCAGTATTTTCTGTCAGCAACGCTGGTTTATCTTGGCTCGGGATTCTCGGCGCTATAGATTATAAAATGTTTTCAGTGGAACAGTTGGCAGACATTTTATTGATTTTTCTTTGTTTTGTGAATGCTGGAAAAATTTCCATTAAGTATACACGCCGCTCATGTGACGAAGCTAAATTGCTTTTTCAAACTTTTCTTCCTTCAAGTGTGCTAACGCGTTAATACATTAGCAATCTAATTTAATCAAGAGGACCTTTGTCTGGAATCAAGAGGCCATGGAGTGCACCTCGATGCATCTCGAGCATGAAAGAGTTAATTTTGTATTTTCAAGGTGCTGTATGCACACTGACTGATTAATTTGCCCAACACCCATTTGAAATTGGTAAAGTATCATCCCAGTTTTGACAGGTGAGAGCGCAACTTTGCACAGAGCCACACGTATTTGCCCGCTGTCGCCGTTCTCGATGCACGTGAAGCTCCCGTTGCCTTTACCGGGGCCGAGCAACAGCAAAGAACGAGAGGGGAGGTTGCAGCGACCAGGCAGGATTAGCACTGCTGAGCTGCTGGATACCACTTCCACCATGAATTTCCCACACCGCATCGCCCCATCCCTGCAGCACGCCTCTTAATAGAGTTACTTCGGAACCGAAAATTGCTAGGGCAGATAGAGCGGCTTGTAGGATTATGCCTGGAGCCGTGGCAGACCATATTTCTCAGCCTATATTCCTGCTATTTTAAGAGCAGGTTCGCTTCCTGGTCAAAGAGGACTTTTGAAAAAAGGTAATTGATGGTGGACAAACAAACAGAAGTGCCACAAAGGTGGTGAATGCTTATCTTGTTTAATTGCACAAAACAATAGAGTAAGAGTAAAGAAATCTGTTTAACGGGGTTTTAACAGGGTTTCTTTTACGTGACACACACACAAGAGGATGCAGTGGGATAACTCTAATTCTCTCTCTTTATGCTGATTTAATAACCAACATATCCAGATATGAAAGAATGTTGTGCAGTTGTCTCTTAATGCTTCCTGAGGTTTGATCAGTGATGCCACAGATTCAAAATATACAAACATGCATCTGAGCTTAAATAAAAACCTTGCAAAGGCGTAGAAATATGTGTATTTTTAAGCACACAAGCAACAGGAAAGTTTTATGATAAAAATCACTGTGATGATATATACTTTTGACTTTTGTCCTAATCACTTTCATTAAAATAAGAGATACTACTCCTAATTAAAATAGGAGTAGTTCTGGTTGAGGGGCCGGGGACAAGGAGGATAGATGATAAGCTAAAAAAAAAGCCCCAACCCAGCTTCACACACATCCTGACACTACCAACAAGTGCAAGATACTTAAACCCGCAGTGCATCACGGTGAGGAAGCAGAACGACGCACTGACGGGGTGGGAGCCCACACTGCGGTTACCAATGCCAATGCCAGAGGAGTGGCTGCAGCCATAGCTCTGTGCTGACTCTTACGCGGCGGATTCCGGCACGGTCGCAGGCACTCACCAGTTGACTCATCCAGAAATAAGCCGTCCAACAGGGAGTCGACGAGTTCCCTTAAGATGCTGCCGAGAGGATGAGTGTGCTACCTTGGTCCTCTGAACAACAGCATCCATACCTTCTGACAATGTTTTCCTCATTTACAGGCAGCAAAAGGGTTATGCTGATCAAAACGTTTCCATAAATAGATAAGGAGAATACTGAGAGGACAAGAACTGCTAGGCTATAACGGATCTGACACTTGGAAGGAGAGAATGGCCATGGTCAACAGCAAATGTAAGACAGATAAGAGCGTTGTCTTGTAAAATTATTCACTGAACTGTGAATGTTGCAACGAACAGATTGATCGTAGGTTGGAAGGGAGTTCTGGAGGTCATCTGGCCCAATCCCCTTCTCAAAGCAGATTCAACTGTTAAGTTAGAACCAACTTCAAGGTCGCTTCGGCTCAGGTCTGTGACCCACAGGGGACCTGTGATGGATAACAGCAGAAACGAGCCATCAGCGCTGGCAAACATCCAGAAAGAGCAGCAGTACGTTCCCTCGCATTAAACTTGGAGCAACGCTCAAGAGTCCAGACCTGAGCTGACTCTCGTCACATCACCAGAAAGGACTGTGTTTGCTGTAGGAAGTCACAGTATGCCAGCATGCAGGGGAGCAAAGCAAACAAAAGCTCTAGACTAACTTTGCTCCCCAGACTACAAATCAAGTCCTCAGAGACAATACCTCATGGATTTAAATGATGCTGAGGAGGTAAATCAACAGGTTGCCGACAGTAATATATATAAAGCACGGCTGAAGTGACTTGGCCAAGACAGGAGGCTGTATTGGCATGGGGTTAGGGAACAGGGAAGAACAGTAGTACATCTACTACAGGATGGAATTTTTCCCCTTTCATTTTTCTTGAGGGGAAAGACTTAAAAAGTAAATAGGAAATGATTCAGGATGTACATTTATCTCACTGGTGAGCAGAATACATAAACACTGAAGACTAGCGTTAAACAGCATGAGAAATGGAGAAAGTCAATAAACGAAACAAAAAATGACCGAGCTAACGAACAACGAAGGGCCTTTACAGGAGGGAGAATGAGTCCTTATTATTGATTTTGAAACTGCAGGTAGTGGTTGGAGGCTGGGAAGAAGTGGACAGTGGAAATGTCAGATATGAATTTGTGATGTGGGAAATCAGTTAGAATAATAATGTTGCTGTGCACTTACTAAGATGCTCAGCTGCAAGCACCATACAGCTGCGTTTTCATAAACTTCACTGCATTTCAGTAAGGCGTTGTTGTCACCATTTTTTGAGCGAATTCACTGAAGCAGCAGAAAGCAAATACGATTTAATTTTGGGTTCATACATTGGATCAATTTAATGAAATTTCCTCGAGTGCCGCGTAACCACCTGCCCATTATGTCCTCTG
>VZSZ01009672.1:25772-54500 GCA_013398815.1 Ibidorhyncha struthersii
TTTTTTTTTAGCGTAGGCAGTTATATTTCACTTTTTAGCAGTCTTCTGCCGCTTGCAGTGAAACCCGGCTTTAAAACTTTCTGCAAATGGAAACGCCAAGTCTTTACTAGCTCGGGCTGAGATTTCAATCTCTGCCACTCATTTGCTCCGCTAGAATCATACACAAAATTAAGCTAACCACGAGATAGGTTGAACAGTTCCTTTTATATCTCCCCAGAGCCTAAGTAATCAGGTTCCTTAGGAACTGTCCCAAGCAGTGCCAATATTCTTTAATTAAAAAAAAAAGGCGTGTCTTACAGGGCGATCCAGAAGTGGTAGTACCAAGCTGCGAAGGGTCGCCAGCCGAGAGAAACCGAATAACCAAGGATTTGCTCCAATTCCAGCGCCCTCCACTTCAAAGGCTTGACTGGTGTCCCAGCCACAGAGATCTTGCACCTCGAGATTTTATCGGGTTTCCCAAACCAGGTGAAGTTTGCCTCGTAACCTTGGCAGCAGAGGGCGAGCGGCTCTCCTCTCGGCTGCCAACGCGCGCTAACGAGCTGGAGTGCCAAGACAGGAGAGGAGCAACCTAAGGCTGCTATTGCTCACTAATTACAGCGGGCACAGGAGGGAGGGCATTCCTGGTGACTAGGCATTTTCTTTGTTTGGTAAGTGGTACTTTAGACCAGATCTTTTTTTTCCTTTCTTTCTTTTTTTTTTCCCCCTTTTTCATTTTAAGTGACTATCTCGAAATACCTGTTCTAAAGGAAAGGTGGGCAAAAGCTTCTGGTGAGCACAGACGTGCCCATCGTTTGGGGCGAAGGCTGCAGCGATGTGGGTGCGTGCTCCAGAGCATCCCAGTGAAAAGCATGCAGGGAAGACCTGATTATTCATAAGTGATGCTCTAGAGACTCCACAGAGGCAAAAGCGCCTCCGGCATTGCAAGCCCCAACCCACAGCGGGCAAAAGCAGGCGCTGCCGAACTTGCGTGTTCCTTCAGCTGCTCTTCGTGACGCCGCCGTACGGGGCACACCCTCCGCTTGGCACTTCCAGTCCAAAGGACCCAACGTCTCTGCTCCCAGCTTCTGCCCTCCAGGCACTCAGAGCAGGGAGATGTGCCGGCCAGACCGGAGGCGGGTAGGCTCAGGGGAGAAGAAAACCATTTCAGGGGGTTAATTGAAAGAGAAATACGTCTTGCAAACACAAAGATGCAGAGTGGAAGCCTGCGAATAAAGGCTGCCAGCTGGAAGCCGGCCAAACTGATAAAGCCGAAAAGAAATTGAGGGTTAAAATGTTTTGGATGCTGAAGGCTTGGAGTTCAAAGAGGAGCTCAAGGAAACTCCCAGCCACCAAGACCATACAAAGAGGCTCTAGGCAAACACAAGCGTTCTGCAGAACAGCTTCATCCCAAACAGAGTTTCCAAAAGGGAATGGTTCGGATGGATGGTTAAGAGATATCTTTTAGCACCTGGGAGCTCTTGTGCAAGGGAAGACGATGCCCATGGGTGAGCTACAGCTGAGGGGCAGAAGGAGTTGCTTGCCACAGGGGAATGGATGAGAAGTGCATCTGCCCACACTGGGTTGGAAGAACAAGGTGTAGCTGTGGATGTATTTTCACTGCATGGAAGAAAGAGGCAGAAGGGAGCTGCTCCTCCAGGCCAGGAGGGGAGGGAAACCAGGGCAAGGCTGGAGGTCCCTCTGCCTTCCCTGGAGCATCAGCTCCTGCCTGCGTCAGGAGGGGGTCACCGTACCTGAAGGCAACCCAGTTTTCACCAGGTACATAAGGACGGAGGGATTGCAACTGGGAACTCCTGCCTAAATCCCAGGGATAAACCACCACTGGAAGGATGCTTCTGGTTTGGGTCTGCACGGGCTACTGTTGCCTACAGAGTGGATTAGGGGTAGGAAAGCCGCTTTTTTCCACTGGACCGGGAAGCTGTATTCAAAACAGAGGGTGGGACAACCGATGACGTGTGTCTCTGACACAACACCCTCCCTGCCAGGCCCTTCTGGTGCTTTTTGTGACGAGGACCCTGCATCTCCATCACTGCCCCTCCCCGGGGACACTGAACCAATTTGACAGGACCACCTTGGTCTTCAGCCAGCCTCTTTCTTTTCAGTCAGCTGAGGTCAGAATCCTTTACAAACGAGGTCTGCATCGTTATCTCGCGCTACAGAGGGGTACGAGAGTGGCGTAAGGACAGCAAAGCGCGGCTGCCTCACACTAAGGCTCTCGGTGCAGGAATTACACTTACAGGTGGGAAAGTCCTGGTGGCGGTATCAAAACTTTTCGAGCAGGTGCATTAAGTATGCCATCGCGCTGGAGCGAAGCTAAGAGTTCAGGAGTTAGCTAATTGTATCTCTCTCAAAAAGGAATTGCCTCAGACCAGTTAATTTGTCAAGATAACGAATTGCAGCAATTCTCCTCATTTGGAGCCGGGCCACTAACACTGATCTGAACTGTATTTAAACTCTTGATGACAGAGACTGAAAGAGATATTGCAATACTGGAGGTACAGGTTCCTAAAGCAAAACTGCATGTACAGCTGGAGTTGAGAGGCAGCAAGGGCATGCGAGTACACATCCTGCATATCCCTTAGATATGAAGAAATTCCCTGGGGCACCGACTCTGGTGCCTGGGCAGGCAGAGTTCATCTTGAATACTGGGGAGTGATTGAGGTCCAAAAAGGATAACACACTACCCATCAAGCCTCGGCTTCTGCAATACCAGATAACATGAGCAGAATTTTTAAAACACCCCGCCAAAAAAAAAAAAAAAGAAAATTTTAAAACCCCCCCCCAAAAAAAAAAAAAAAAAAAAAAAAAAAAAAAAAAAGGAAAGAAACAAACCCCAAAAGTCCTGATTTGAAGTTACTGCCATGGTTTTCAGGTAACCGCATGGAAAAACCTCTCTGATGCTGCGATTGCCACGGCACTGCATTCTCCCAAGCTGCAGGTCGCTACTGCATTTTTCTGTTCTTGTCTGTGCAGCAGTAGACACAAACAAGTTTGGAGGACAGGAAAAGCAGAAGAAAGCTTCAGTAAAAACAAAGGCTTAGCCCAATGACAGTCCTCTCTTTCTGCTGAAAGTGAAGTAGGTGGCATCAGCCAAAATGAAATGATGTACGTTCTTGTGCCAGACTTCCTCCCCTAACTGCCAGGAGTTCCTTCCCCTACAAAAGAAACGTGGGACCAGAACAAATCCTGTACATTGACTCAGGGGAACTGAAAAGAATTGGGGATGAGCAATGCCCTCCCTGAAGGATGCTCCAGGTACGCTTAAGTTGGGGAGCTGGACCAACTTTCCCTGGGCTTCACTGGGATGCTCCTCCAAAGTAGCCTCTGCTGCTACTGGTGTTTCCTATGAGTGGTGCGGGACACATTGAAGCCTCCTCCATTTGTGCTCCAGCAGTGCTTTCTGATGTCAGAAAAAAAGCAGGGATGTTTTCAGAACTTATTTCGTGCTGTTAGGTTAAGCAGAAATAATGTCAGGTAAAGACAGAGAAGTGTGCAAGACCTCGGACAAAGCCAACCTGACTCTCGCCTGGCATCGGCACACCCTCTCCAGGAAAAGGATGGATGCACTGAAAACAAAATTGGTTGTTGATGACTGTGCGACTACGTCGGTGCCTTAAAAAGCATCAACATGAGAAATTAGCCGGACAGCTTGTTTCAGAGTATCTCCGCTGAATAGCCTACTTAGCAATGAAATTACTTTCTTTCTCATGTTATTCAGAATAATCATTCTGAACCTCTAAGTCCACTTAATTTAGAAAAGCAAAGTGGCTTTTATTTTGGAATAAGCACGTCCACAGGCAGAGTTCTTTCAAAACAGCTAATCTGGTCATTGCCACATGTAAACAAGCCCTTATAAATTGATGGGGATGGTAAAGAACTCGTGAAGGTCTGGTCCAGGACTTCTTACTCAATTTGCAAGCACTTACTTAGACTTATCTTCCTCAGGGCTAATATGGTGATCAACAGAGCTTACAGCCAGCCAGGTCCAATCTAAACAACATAGTCATGCGTTTGAAAAAGAAATGAGCTTTTGAAAACTGTCTCCTCCTGTTGTCCCCTCAAGTTCCAGGTCTATCTTGCTTGAGCTGATCCTCATGTTTAAATACTGCAGTCAAGAGGTAATCCAGGATTCAGGAGGTCTCAGAAGCGCTGACTGCCCGTGGGGTTGGGTCTACGGCTGGTAGGGCATGGAGACGAAGAGCTAGCAGCATCCAGAACAAGCGAGTGACTGATAAAGGGTAACTTCACCTTGCCTGCAGCTTGGCCTCGGCTGCAGTAGAAAGGTCTCGCTGTGGGCAGATTGCAAGGAGAGGCTTAAACATTTAAGGCAGAAAATTATAGAAAGAACAGATCTTTGCAGGGTGGGTTATGTCATCTCGTGCAACATGTAGGGTGCTTATCTGTTTTTCTTCCCAAGGCTTTTCTGCTGCTGGAGCACTCCTGGGAAAGAAAGGGCCATCTCAGACTGGGAATCTGGGCTGAGGTTGCTCTGGCTGTGTTTGTGGTGGCTCAGTGCATGTGTCCACCCAGCGTGGCGGCAGCGAGAGCTATGTGGGAGATGCAAAGTGACCTAGATCAGCACCCCGAATTCCTGCAGCTGTGCTAGTTGCTCCGTCCTGTGCAAGTGTGATGTGAACCAAATACCAGTCACGTTAGAGACTGACCTTGTTTTCTCGGAGAAACCCGTGTAAAAATGGATGGAACAACACTCTTGACACTTACCTCACAGGATGTTGTGAAGCTTAATTAAATGTGCGCAAAAGCATTTTGAGATCCTTAGATGAAAGATGGTTTTATAAATGCAAATTATAATAATTACGGCTAGTAACCACCATCAACTACTGAAACAATTAATTCAGGTTGCCACAGGCCATCACAACAACGTGTGCAAAGAGGCATCAGCCATTTAATGACATATACGTTGCGTGAGAACTTAAAGCCTTAAAAACGCTGTAAACAAAGAGGAAAAAAACTAAACACTGGGGGCTTGCCCCTGCCGGGTGCAGTTGGTGGAAGTTTCCTCTATCGCTTCCTTTCCCCCCGCCCCCCCAACCCCGCCATGGGTTTGCACTGAGACTCGTCCCCAAGGAGAAGAGCCCACCTGACAGATTGCATCAGTGGGATTGTTTTAAGTCCCTACCAATTTTTATATTTAACCCTGCAAGGAAACTGCCAAGGACTGCAAAGAGCTTGGCTGACAAAAAGCGGGCAAGACATAAATGTAACTCTGTTTTTTGTTCATTTTCCCCTTCGCCCCCCAGCCCAGCCTGCAGCAGAGAATAGACTTTGGCTACAGGGTATTATCCAGCTGACTTTCCAAGGGCAAAAACAAAAGCTAAGCAATCAAGATGTGTCTGGCCAAATACTTGAAGGCCCAGTGCACCCATTTAGTTGACTGAAATCTGAACCGTTTTCCTTGGCCTTTCTTGTCGCTTCAAAAACGATTTGGGCTTGAACAGCTAAAACCTACAGGTGTTTAAATGCTCTCCCTTGTCAGCAGAACAGCCTCATCAGACATGGTCGGAGGATGCGGTCAGACTGGAAGAGATATCCGAAGACCCCACAGGTGAATCCCAAGGAGCAGGCTGGCCCACCTGTGCCCCTCAGGCTCATTGCGTTGCTCGCCTTTAAAGACGAAAATGCAGAAAAGTGGTAGTTACTAAGCAGCCAACTTACCGAAGCAATTAGGCTAAATGCACTGCAGCTAGAAATTTAAGCAATGCCCTGAATTTAATTTGAGAATTCGTGGTTGTGAGACTGAAACCTTTAACATTTAACCTAGCAGCAAATTAAATCAGCTTTCTGATCAAGTGAAAAATTCTACGCTATTGAAGTTTGACAGTGTGAAGCACACACACTGTGTGTGAAAGAGGTTGTTTTTTTTCCCTTTATCTTTAACGAAGAAAAACTTGGGACCAGTTAGTTGCCTAATCCAAATAATGGGGGGAAAAAAATGGCAATACTGTCTGTAAACAAAGCCCAAATTACAAATCAGTGTATTGCCTTCTGGCCTCTGCCAGACTAACGTGCTCATAGTCAGTGGGTTTCAGAGAGAGAAAAATGTTACTCGCATTGGAAGGCTGCATTGACTAAACTCATCAATAAGCTTAATACCTGCAGAGTTTAACAGGAGCGAGCTTTCCATGTACCGAAAGCGCTTATATGTTTTTTTCAGTCCCTTTAAAAATACTGACCTTCTATAATACCTTTTGAGCTTTAAGAATGAGGGTACTACGGTGGGAATTTCTTGGCTAAGTTTTCATGAAATGAGGGCTGAGTTTTTATCGGGTCGGTGTGCACATGCGCGTGTATCCGCACAGAAAATTAGCAACACTGGTGCAACATATGGAAAACATGCTACGCAGTAGGTGCCAACACGTTATTTCAAGCCTACAAGGTCTACAACTTTATCGTGGAGGGGTATATATGCAAGTTGTGCGCTTGCACACACATATGTATACACACACACTACCCGTCCTGCTGCTAAGCTCTCTTAATGGCACTTACACAGCGCTCTGTTCAATGTCTCTTGGCGAAATCCTACAATATGAGATAAAACTTGGATACGTTTTCCAAATGCACCTCAAGGCATTAAGGACATAAAAGAAGCTGTGGCATCAGAGCACATCTTGTTTTAACCATCTCCGGAGCACCCTGACTGACACTTTACAATTTACAATAAAGGTGTGGCTAATAAAGCCACTGAAGCAGATATAAGGGCAGCTCCTCCCCGATCGGCATTTACCGCCCGTCACTCACCCGCGCCGGCGCTTTGCTGCACAGACTTGCTGACAACCACCCGCACGTTTTGCTGTCTGGTTGCCCAAAGGCCTTAAAAGCTGATGTGACCGTACCCCGACTGATGGGTTGACGCCTTCCTTCCCACCCCTTACCCTTAGAAGAGACGCGTTTAGAGGGAAAACATAAAGCGTCGCATAGGGGACACCCTACGCTTCGTAGAAACGCAACCTTGTAGAAAGAGAGTTTTTTTTTCATTCCCAGGCTGTTCTTTCCACTCCCTGGGAAGATCTTCATCTGACTGGTATCCCTCAATTACAGTGTGGTATGAGTACCAGAGTGGTTTGTTGCTTTTTTTTTTTAAAAAAAAGAAAAAACATCACAGAGGTAGTTTACACTATACGCTGCCTTCTGCAGACACAAATACTTTCTCCCTGCCTATTTAAATAAACTCCGTCAGCAGGAGCAGCGGCTGTGGCTGCCGCTCGGGAAGCTCAGAGCCCCAGAGGCAGCTGCAGGAAGCTCCCGGCGTTGCTTGTGCTTCTGAAAGGTAACCAGGAGGAAAGGCCATGGGAAGCAATGCAAAGAGCTGACGCATGGTGCCAGGGAAAAAGAAAATAACCACCATGGCTCCTGCCGGAGTCCCCTCACCGCCCCATCTCATTCCCTTTCTTGCTCCTCTTCTCATTGAAGTAGACAACAAGAGTTTGGAGATAAGATTCTGTCTCAGACAGATGCTCACCTTTTCAGAAAAAAATATATTTTTTAAAAAAATTTAATTTAATTAACCTAGACTGCATTCTCTGAAGGTACCGTTGTTTGTCAGCTGCTCCTTTCATCACTTAAAGTGCATTTTGTACCCATGGAAAACAATTCATGTCCAATAGGGAAAGTTTGCCCTCACAAAGCATCTTTCCACATTCTTGCACTGCCGCAGGGATTTTTTCTTTCCTTACATGCCACCACCAGTCCTCTCAGGCAGACCTGCATCTCCTGTCTCCTTGGAGCCGTTCCTAACAGCCTGACTCTGCTCCCTCTGACTTCGGGTGGAAACTCTTCCTTGCGCTCCATGTTTCATGGGACATTTTTGGACCGGTTTAGGGAGAAGGGAGCAGTCGGAGGGAAACTGTCACCACGATCCTTTCTGGTCTGTAAAGAAGCTGCTCTCTACAAGAACAGTGCTCAGTTTAAAGCATGTTTGCAATTGTCTGCTATTTTACTAACGATTTTGCTACAAGATCAGCAAAATTCCCTTTGGACTCACCTAAACTAACTCTGGGTGAGCAGGTTGTGCCTGCCCTCGGAGACTCTACTTATTCCCATCTGGGGCCCCGACGGAGCCGAGATACAGCCGGCTACGATGGCCAGCGCTGGGGGTTCCTCAAACTCTTAGCCTAGTTGGCGTTTTCATCTCTGTACCACAAACAAGAAGAAGATCCTGGTCTGAAACTGCACGTAAAAATACGGAGGTCTTCAATTTATGTTTCTGAAGTCAAAAGAGATGTGAAGGATAGCAGGAACTTTCAAGCCCCCACCAGTACCAATATAAAGTTAAGTAGTTTAGCAATATAAGGTATAATAGTTTAATCAGTGCTATTTAAGACAGTGCAAAGCAAAAGAGATAGGGGACAGCTTTCTAGGCAAGCTGAGTCGCACAAAGAGTGGAAGAACATCATCGTGGCAACTCTTAATATGACAATGCTCGAGGATTACTTCACAATCTTGTACTAGCAGGTCGCCAGAGCCATTTAATCGGGCATCTTTTCTATTCCTAATGCCTATAATTATCTACTGTAAAGACAAGGTCAAATTGGCACATGAGATTTTTCTTCCCCCACCCCCACCTCGAAGCGGGGCAGGGCTACCAAATCATGGAAGTCTTTGCCCTCTTAAAGAGAACTGCAGCCATCCAACTCGGGGCATTCTGGGCAGAGATGGTACCTGAGGACCCTGACCTCGGCTAGGATTCCTCTGGGCTGCGCAGCGCATCCTCAGGACTAACGGCTCCTGTGTCACGCAGTCACTACAAAACTGGAAATAGCTAAAAGACAAGCCAGCGTGCTCTGACGCTCATCACAGCACCATGATGCTACTCAAGATTTAATCTATCGATATAAAAAAAAAACCCAACCCAACACCAAATTTAAGCGATGGTCACAATCTCTTCCATCTCAAAGGAGAGAAGAGGAAGGCAAAGCTGAATCCAAGTGATCTTCCTGCACAACAGATTCCCTGACCTTGGTGAAGGCCAAGCTGATTTAGCCATTATGTTGACCTGATCTAAAGCTGAATAAAATTAATGGTGGAAACATTTCCAGTTCCAAACATAAGGCAAAACCTCACCAGCCTACAAGCACTTGAGGTATGCTCAATACCGGAGGCACCCAGAGGATACTTTTTAAATCAATTTTCTTCTGAAAATACCTTTTCTCCCCAAACTGAGTTTTATTTTAAAACCGTACTAACTTTCAAAACTCCCACATAACCAAAAACTGTTTGCTACCTTTGCCGTCTCATTTTGGGAAGTGCCTGAAACTTTGGTTAAAAACAATTGCAAACTCTTTCATATATGCTATATTTTTACTATTTCTTCATCATGCATCCCACTGGTAACACCAAAATAAGGCAGTATTTCAGACCGAAAAAGTTGCTTTAAAACTAACTTTTAAGTTTTTTTATCTTTTTCTTCTGAATGAACGGAACTTTTAGTTGTGTTTCTAACATGGTATTTTAACCAGCTTGTGCGGGACAGAAGCATCAACACCGGCAGGCACCAACTTACATGAGTAATTTGAAGTTTGCATAGGGGCAAAGTAGTTTACCTCCTGCAGACTGCAAATTACTGCTTATTTTGCCCTACAATGGGGTGTCAGATCAGTGTGTGCAGAAGCTCTTGTCCTGGTTTTGCAAATATTACACTTCTTTGACAACTGCAGCACCGGGAACCTGAGACAAACTGAATGAAACGCAAACAGACTTAATCTGTTTGTAAATAACTTCAATTAGGTGATGGAAAAAACCTGAAATCAAATGTTTCTTGCTTTCTTCAACCTTCTCCTTCCTCTCAGTGGCATATTGTGATTTCCCTGAGTTGAAAATGAGCAGTTTAGGATGGGGTGGCATCCCTGCGCGCCCCAGAATAGCCATGGTTGCTGTCACACTGACACCTAATGGCAGATATGAACTAGAGTATAATGGCTGATAAAACGGGTGTGGTTTTACCCTATGTTGCAAAAACTCCTTCAAATTGCAGAAAATAAGTAAGCTTAGGAAATGCTTATCCTCTAGGAGGGCAGCGCTGGAGAGGCGACAGTGGCGGGGAGAAGCTGAGGGCGCAACACGACAAGAGCAAGGGGCTGTGGCATGGGGCTCGGATGCTGCCCGAAAGGATGGGCAGCCCGTCACAGAGAGCTCAGGTAGCCCCCAAAAGAAAACAAAAGCACTGAAGGCTAAAATGGGCCAGCCAAGATCATCCATTAGGTCGGTGATGGTTGGAAAGATCTAATTTCCTCCAGTCCCTGACCTGTTGTGTTGTTTCTGATCCCGAGGAGCGGACAGCAAAGCTCTCAACACACAAGGGAATAGGGTGGGACAGTGTAGTTGATAATAATATAGGAAAATATATTATTGACTAAAGCTCATAGAATCGTTTAGGTTGGAAGGGATCTTAAACACCATCTCATTCCAACCCCCCTGCCATGGGCAAAGACACCTCCCACCAGCCCAGGTTCGTAGAACGTAATTCTACAGGAAAGAATATTGTCTTCCACGTTCCTTTACAGTGAAAATTTTTAAACTATCAGTTAAGTGGTTAATCCATGGGATCTAATTTATGCGAGAACGATTCCCTGACTTTTTCCTGATCTTGCGGTATGCAAGGACGCAAAGCTGTGCTCAGAGCCATATCTGGTGAAGGACAGCAAGAAAGTCCTTGTGACTCCTTAGGAGAAGTCAGGCTGAGCTCTGAGCACCATGCAGAGAGGGCTGGCGGAGCCAGGCACGGCAAGCCTCCGTGCTGACATCAAACACAGCCCTGCGAACCGATTTGAAAGGGATGGTTGTAAATATGGGTAAGGAGGGTGGGGTGGAAGTTGTGCCCTCCCAGAGGGCAGAGGAGGAGCAGGGACACAGGTGCTGGGGAGCAAGAGCCCCTGGGGAAGGCGGGTGTTACAGCCAGGCTAGGGGGGCAGGAGGCAGAAATCAAGTAGCTCTTGCATCTTTGGTTATCATAAAGATGAAAAGGTGGGACACCAGCAGTGTACCTGCAGTAACTAATTATAATGATCACCATACGTGCGTATAAGCTATTATTAATGATATCTTTTCATCATATTATCATATTTGTCCATTTCATAACATCAACATTGCAGAGATAACCAATGCTGCCCCACAATCTGTTTTTAAGACTGAATTCTACAGTTTGAAATCTAGCACGATTCAGGACTTTTGGTATCTTGAAAGCTGTGAAAAATATTACTGAAGGGCTAGTATTATTCATGCATGAATCATAGAATCACAGAATGGTTGGGGTTGGAAGGGACCTTAAAGACCATCTCGTTCCACCCCCCTGCTATAGGCAGGGACACCTCCCACCAGCCCAGGTTGCTCCAAGCCCCGTCCAACCTGAGTTCAGGAGTTGCACAGGAGCCTCACGGCACTGATATTTAAAGTAAGAAGAAATCTTGGTGCAGACTAACCAACAGGAAGAATATTTAGGGAAAAGATATTTCAAATAGCTGAAATGAAATACCGAGTGTTATGTTGAGGGAAGAAAAAAGCCATTAATTCTGGATGCACTTACTGCCTTGTATTGGGCACTGTTGGTCAGGTTTTCACCAATGTTTTTTTTAAACAGCCCATTTCTTTTCTTCTTCTGGCCAAGTTTAGCACTTTGGAAAGTGCAAGACTGACAACAGCGATGGGTGCAAAGTTTACGCTCGGGCCCCTTACGGCTTTCACCAGCGATATCCTGATTAGAACGTCACCAGCCCTGAGATGGGATTTCAACAGGCAACTTGGTTTTGTTAGGCTGAAAGCATTCAACAAGAACTAACATCAGGTCACAAAACACCTTCGCTTTCGTTGCGGGAGTTTTTCAGGGGCAAACTGTCAAGCAGTCTCTGGTGCAGGAGTCTTTGGAGGAAAACAGCCTCGACCTCTGATTTTGCCGGGGGTGGTTCTACTGGATCCTCACTTATGGGCCCGTGGTGGGGCTGGGGAGTGTAGAGAAAGAGGAGGCAATAAATAAATAGTCCTTCAACATTTTTGTTTGTTTGTTTGATCAGAAACCAGACGTGCAAAGATTCTCAGATTTACAAGGGAAATTCTCCTGCTGAGCACAGGAATCTACAGCCTTCTCCTGACGCTGACTATGCCCTATCTGTTCACTTCTAAAATTCACCCTCACGGGGAATATTTAGTGATAATTCTTCTCTAGTCCATTAGGAAAAGACTTAATGTTGAAATATTACAATCGAACGTTAAATTGGCACCTCACGTCAGCCCACCATTATACCTCTTTTCAATTCCTCTGCTGTCAAGCCACCGATGTGATGAATTGCAGCCTGTCACATCACGTTACATTACGCAGAACAAACAGGACAAAACACATACCAACTGCCAGGCAAATATGCGTTTGCCAACTCTTTTTCAGCGCATAGAGAAACGCAACCGGCGAATTCCCTATCAGAGAAGCAGAGGCTCAAGGATGGCTCCAGGGTGTGTGAGACAAACATGCCTCCGACACACCGGGAGTGTACAGATAGGCAGCTCTCAGCCAGCTACGGCAATTATGAAAGCACCTTCTTCTGGGATTATTTCTTGTTCCTTCAGAAAATAATAATAATAATATAATAATAATAAAAAAAGGCAGCAGCGGATTCCATGGCTGCTGATGTCATGAAGCAAAATGTAAATACGTAATAATTAATCCGGTGCTTGCGTTCGGATCTGGAGCTATTTTTATGACTGGCCGGATTTTGGCTCTCTATGCGTAAATATAACACCCACTTATGTACACACACACGTGCATACTGCGAGATGTGTGAATATACATTATGTGGCTTTTAACTGCAGCCTTTTAGCCTACATGTGGGCCTTTTGAAGCTAATGGGAGATTTACCAGGGGCTTTTTCACAGAGCTGTAGGCAAGACCGGAATCCAGAGCTTATGAATATTATACTGTAATGATATAGTGTAAATCATCTAGTTTGACCTACAGTGAATTAAAGGCCATTAAATTTCATCCAGGTATCCTACACCGAGCCAGAAAAACTTGTGTTTGACTAATGCATAAATTGTATTTGGCTAAAACCTATTTGCCAGAAAGGTACTCATTTAGTCTCCATGGAACGACACTTTCCCTGCATCAATTTCTTTGATAGTTTGTTTCAACAGTTATTTTAACTACCCGTGCTTTTTATTTAAATTGACTTCAGTCTGTCGAGTCAGTGCTGAGAAGTCAAATTCCTACTTAAATTCCTAACGTCAACGGATACTTGAATACTGACTTGCTTCTCTTTACTTCAATGCTGTGGCACGGGCAACCCTTCGGGATCTTTCACGCTGAACTATTCTTTACCACGTAACATCCTCACCCAAGCAATATCTCTCTGAATTGTTTTCACTTTTGTAACTTCCTTCTTGAAACGTTGCCATGGAAAATAAGTTGGTTTACTTGCTAATTGGTGTCATCCATTCCCTATTGTCTACACGCATCAACTTTGCTGGAGGTTATAGGGATAAGATGGAAATATATTGAAAAGATCTGAGATGAGAGACCTCACACACCTTGCAAGAACCTGTTAGCAGATTAAATACAGATCAGACACAGACAACCCCTTTCAATTTCCAGAATTTGGAAATACTGTTAAATTTTTTGTTTACAAACCAGTAATAGTATGTGGCTATAGATACAAAAAATTTAACTCCCTAACACTGGCTCTTTCAGTTACTGATTTTTCTTTTTTTCTGCTCAACACATCATTTAAAATGAAGGCAAAAATGGTTAATCCATGACTTCTTGGTAAGACTTTTCCATGTTAAATAGGGCATAATTTTACTGCTGACAGGTATTACAAAGCGTGGGGATCATACAACATTAAAATATTAAGGAGAACAGTGTCTTCATTTCAGGCATATAAGTGGTGCTTTTTAAATCAGGTTCCGTAGTGGGCAAGAATATGTCACGATAGAGAAGGGCAAAAAAAAAAAAAAAAAAAAGGAATGCCATGATTATTCTAAAGCTTGACACAAAACTATAAATCTCTTTCAAGTGAAGATACACAGATCTTTGTGTAGACCTCTGCAGCTAAGCAAACCAGCTAGCCTTTGATGTACTTATAATTATTAGGGGCTGAGGATTATGTCTTTAGGCAAAGCTGTCTAGCAGTGGGAAGGTATAGATCAAAACTGACATTGTGACACAAGCAAGCGGAGAGGTGAGATGAGGTGGAGCCAAAAACAGTTTGGCGTTACTATAGACCTCAAGTAAAACAAACGATTCCGCTTCTCGAAAAGAACACAAGGAGGGGAGCAATTAGTGCCTGTAACCTCTCAATCGAGTCAAATCCTCGCTGCTAGTTGGGAAATTAAAAATGTAATTAGCAAATGGCTGAACATCAGAATAAAGAAGAAGATTCAGCAGATCCACTTAGTTACGTGAGAACATAGTGTCACACTCCCAATGAGGCTTCCACGCCACGAGTGCTGGGTGCCACCTACTCCTCTTGAAACCAGGGAACTCGAGAGGTCTACACCAAGTAGAGCATCCTTCCAGACCGCTCTCTTTGTCTTTTTTTTTTTTTTTTTTTTTCCTAAGTTGCTGAGATTTCTANGCTAAAATCCCCATCCGAAGCCCACAGAAGACGGTGGAAATCTTTTCATCGGGTTTAGCGGGCTCTGTATCAAATGCTTGGTGTGGCTTGAAACATGCAACAGAGTGTACACATGAGCACGGTTAAATCATTTCAAATTACTACAGATCTTCAAAGACACTCATCTTGTGCGGCACGAAATTAAACAAGTGCTTGTGGAAACTAATTTCTTGCCATAGGTTAACTGCCAATCATACTTAAAAAACATTTTTCATTAAAAATGTTTTTCTGGCTCTCTGGGGAAAAAGTCACATTATTAGAAAAATAAAAGCAAAGGATTGATTCCAGAGGTTTTGATTGACTTAAACTGAAAATCTAAATAAATAAAGAGGAGATTTAATACTTGCACTGAAGGGAGCAGAGCTCCAGAAAACTGTAGCATAAACAGGTGTCTCCGAGACTTTCCATATCACAGTTCATCTCTGCACTGGAGAATACCTTTTAGGCATGCCATAAACACAGTACACACTGAAATAAAAATCATGCCATGAAAGAAAAGGCAAAGATTCTCAGTTAACTTGAAACTTGACAGCGAGAGAAAGATGCGTATGCCAAAGAAGAGTAGGAAATGAGGAAGGCTTTGCCATCAGCATCAGAGAGGGTACATGAGGATAAGGGAGAAGTCTATTGCTTGACAGGTGAAAGGAGTCATTATGTACCAGAAGAGGAACAAATGTTATGCACCAGGATAACGCAGGGCCAGAGCAGGTTACAAAACCAGGGGGACAATTCTAAACATGGTCTTGAAATGCAAGCGGGCTCGCCAAGACTGCCTGGAAGAGGGGAAGATCTGAGTCAATGTACAAGCGATTTGGAGGTAGCAGACTGCGTGCAAGACCAGACTGGTATCTCAGACACTCCATAGGGAAGACAAAACACTATAGCGTGTGTCGTTATTAATTATCACAAAGAACACGTAAGCCATCCAGTATAAAATACTATCACAGAACTAAGAAGAAATTAATAAATTCTCCACTTCAGGTTCAAACTGGTGACGTTCCTTGCCAGTAAGGTGAAACATTTATGGCCCCGACATTTTGAATGTCATTTTATGAACAGTGTGGGAAATCAGACCTCCGTCTCTGTGAGAACTGATAAGATTTCCTATCTCACTTGCAAACATTATGGAATATTTCCAGAAATGTTTTAAATTTCTATTTTAAGTGGAAAAACCTCAACCGCTAACATCAAAATGTTAGGCAGTCCCATCTAGCGTTTCAGAACAATGCCATTATCTCAACATCAGTGTTTTTATTAAGATACCTCTGTTAGAAATGTTGCCTAAACATTAGCATTACTAATATTCTGAATTTAATTCTAAGTAGAAATACGAGGTTTCCCAATTTGCCTTTCAACTATGCAGCAGTTACCTGTCTTGTCACAACATGAATCCCTTTTGGGTGAAAGCTATTGATTTGAAGGTTAAAATCATCTTGCTAGGCCCTAATGTAATTTGTTGGAAGTTGGCCTTGGGAAACTTTCTGACACTGCCTACATATGCTCTTTGTTGGATATTCATTGAGCAATGATGTCTGAAAGGCTGAGTTCTTCACCTCCGTGATCATTATTAGTTATGGCATTCCTCAACAGGCCGTGCCACGTCAGTTCTTTGCAACTCAAAGTTTTACATTAGCAACCTACAGTTTACAGCACTGAACAGATGCGCTCTTTCACCACGGACAATATCGTCCCTGGTTACTTGTGTTCCAGGAGCGTACACGTGAGGCTATACTCATAAACAGAATTTATTAGTAAGCCTGCAAATATGTCAATATTGAAGAAAGTAATCTCTGTTTTAACGAAGTCAAATGAGGTGCACAGAATATATTTTAGGCAAGGCTAAATGAGAACTCCCTGACCTCATTAAGGAACCCGTAGATCTACTACAGACGTAATAATTCAACGGGAAATCTTTGGCAGAGGAAACCGCAATATCTGTGGCCACTGGTATGCTGATCAAATGGGAGTGGGGAAAGAGGAGACAGCCAGCGTGGTCGCTGAGATGTACGGTGCCATTACTTCAATCTTCTCATGCCTCAAGATGCATTTTCACAGGCTGTCAAACATAAAATCTTATGAGAACAATTTTCTTTAGAAGATTTTAATCAGTCGAACACAGTATCTGATTGTGCCAAAACCATAGCAGGGAATAGCAGCCAGCTCACCGGACACTTCATCTTGCTCTGCAATATTGCCACGAAACTACTGTGCTCTGAAGGTCTACAGGTGTTTTTACCACGCGCACCCAGACATTCTTAGCTTTGATGAAGGCTTCTTCAGAACAGGGTATAGCAAAACCACGATCACGTGAGGATCCGAGAAGAGCTGAAGTTCGGAAACTTGGAAAATAATCAATCTGTTTCTGGTTTTATCCTGACACAGATCTTGGTCTCATACATGTGAGGAATCCACCAGTGATTATAGAACTCTGGATGACATCTATAAATTTAAGCTGAAATTATATTGTCGTTCTACATTATTTGTAGGAGCTTGAACCTTTTCCAAAAGTCTGAGTTTGAACTATATTACGTTTGAAGCGAGCCCTGTACACAGAGATATCTTGACAAATTAAACATATCTGGAGCAAGATGGAGCACTCTCAAGGGCTTGGGAACCAGCCAGGAGCACTGAGTCATGTTATTTTCAAGCAGTGTTGAACTGAGTTTTGGGGCTGGGCTGGCTTAGGAAACATCATCAGATGTTGATGTATGAGAACGGTTCACATCTGTACCATTTAGGACCAATTATTACACTGTAATATATATACGAAATATGCTGTAGAGAGGACAGATATTATCTAGGGAGGTGTTCAGTATAACTCAGGATTAATAGCACTCATTGTACCTCGTTGCCTCTGTTTGCTTAGGTTGCTGCCTTCTTGTAGAAGCCTGAAGTGGGTGCTCGCGAAGTCTGGGGTTTCACCTGGGACGTGTGACCATCGGTGAATGGAGTGGCTGAGAGCCCCACGGACGAGATGAAGAGGACTGGGCTAAGGAGATGGTCAGGGGACAGAGACTTGTTTGAAACTGCATTTTAAAGCTTCTGACTCTGGCATGGGTTTTTCCTCCCCTCTCAAAATGTTAGATAAATAGAGTAATTTACATATAAAGCACTTGTTATCTTTTGGGTCCACAAAGTTCACGCCTCATGACACCTTTTTTGCTAACAACAGTTTTATGAAATACAAACATCATCAAGAAAGGACGTTGGAATAAAGTATATTAAAACAAAATGTGGCTGAGATTTCACATGTTTAAGATGAGATCCAATCTGCAGTGAAACAAACTCCTGGGAGATTCCTGTTTATTTTCATATAAAATGAACTGGATGCAAATTCATTACCGTTTATAGACTGAATCTCAGTGACAGTTTGTCCCAGGGGCATTGAAAAGTATTTTAAATCATTCTGATAGTTAATTATTCAGCAAATGAGAACACTTTAAAGACTTTATCATATAAAATAAGTTTAATAATTTATGCTTATGGGGCATCACAGAGGTAACTGGAGGACTGCTCGGAAGGAGGGGAAGACTGCGCGCCTGCACATTTACAACTGAACTGTACTAACACGTGTATTACATCTGATACACTAGTAGGACATTTGCGATCACCTCAGGTTTCTTCCCCGTCGCTCTCTTTGCATACGTGTCTGTAATACTCTACACAAGGCTCTCAGTGAATTTTAAAACAGGCTAACTTCAGAAGTCTAGTAATAGTGTGAGTTCACAAGGACTCAAATGGAGACACAGATTAAGGTTTACATTTACTGGATTAAGTGCAAGAGAATAGATCGTGATCAGAGATAAGCCTTAGGTACCTTAGTTATATTAGGTGCAGAGGATGACTACCTAAGAAGGGAGGGGAGGGGAGNACACTTTAAAGAGAGCCCAGTAACAGATGACCCAAAAAAATGTCATTTTTGGCAATTCTCGTGGTGAAAGGGGTTGCCCAAAGGCCCAGCTGTGCTGCAAAAAATGCTTGAAATGACTTAAGCTTGAAAATGAAAGACCCTGATTAAAAGAGCTGAGGACAGGCACTGCTTGATTTCTACTCTGCCGCAGAGGGAAAGAGGCAACGCCGTATTGCATAGCCTTGAAAGTCATGGATTTATACAACGTATAGAAACAGCCACACGAACACATATACCGCCCACCTCTCTGCATTTCTATATATTTGAATGGCACTTGTTTGTATGGTCTGGGTAAACACTGAGATGTACAGTTCTAAAAGAATCCTATGTTACCCAAAGATCTCAAAGGTTTCGGGACTCCTTCTGAGTCTTAATCATATTCTACTTCTTGGCATGGGACAAGGACAAAAAGCTCACTGATTTTCTCTAATATTCAAAGACGTGGAAGAATAAGCAAAACATTTTGTGTTCTTTCTTTTCCTTTTGTCTGCTTTCTCTCTGCTGGGGGTCAGCTACCTAGACATAGACCCCTTCTGATTGGTTTGTGCTACAGGCCCAAAATCAGAACGGTCTACATATTTGCATACATCTCTTCATGACAACTCAGAGGAAACACAAGGAGAGAGTGAACGAGTTATGAGTTCCCCCACCTGAAAAGTTGTCTGTGTTTGATCTATTAGTCTAACCCTGCATTTTTTGCATTGATATTCCTTACAGAACTGCAAGAATCCCAACTGCATGCAAAGCTGTTACTTTAGAGCCAGGATACAAGCCTGTGTTCACATCAGTAAATGTTTCTCCCAAGTAACAAGTGATAGGACAAGAGGAGATGGCCTCAGGTTGCGTCAGGGGAGGTTTAGGATGGATATTAGGAAGAATTTCTTCACTGAAGAGTTCTCAAACATTGGAACAGGCTGCTCAGGGAAGTGGTGGAGTCGCCATCCCTGGAGGTATTTAAAAGACGGGTAGGCGTGGTGCTGAGGGACATGGTTTAGTGGTGGGTTTGGCAGTGTCAGGTTGATGGTTGGACTTGATATTAAAGGTGTCTTCCAACCAAAATGATTCTATGATTCATCTGAATGCTGCCAAAGCACTAACGATGTGACTCCAGTTATTGGCACAGTGTGCACGAGCACGTATTTAAAGGTGAACGAGATTGCCATACTTTGCAGGTTCAGCCCCTTACCTCTTGCACTCAGTCCAGTTTGTACGGCCTGAACTTTTCTATATTGCCACAGTATAAACCTTTTTCGCTTCGTAGCTATCGCATTGACACAATCCTCGCATGGGTATTGAAAGGCAAAGCTCTGCTATTTTTACAAGCCTCCCTCTTCACTTATGAATAAAAATACTGTCTCACTTTCAAAGAAAACAATACAATTGAAACAATAACTCCCCTACAAATATAACACGGTGTTGTACAGGACAAGTATTGATTAAAACAAAAAGGGCTTTTTAAACACCATTAATTCTTACCAATTCTAGTAGTTATTGATTCTGCATCAATGTCATTAGCCTTTTTCTTTGCCACTTCAGCTAGTGCCAATTCACCGTTATCTAGTGCAAGGTAATGGATGTCCTTTGGAAATAAAAGAGAGAAAAAAAAAAGAGATTAATCTAAAATGAATCTCATAGGAGTAACAAAAGGGATTTTGAAAGAAAGAGGTTCTTTTATTATTTAGATCACAAACACAGATGGAACTGATGAACCTAACATTACAGTTTAATTCTCTCCCAATGCAAATTTATTATCTTACTTGTGCTGTTGAATACAGCTGTGAATAAAACACTGACCAATCATGCCCTGATAAAAGTGAAGCTATTGACTCAGTGTATGAAAGAAACAATCCGCCTCCTTTTAAGGTAACTTCTTTTGGTGCCACGTGAATTAAGAGAGGGTTGATAGGAGGTGGCTCCGTGTAAACCAGATCTGAAGTGCCGGAACTCTTCTGGCTGACAGCCCCCATTTAAGGTTTCCATCTAATACATGAGTTTCGGGGTAAAGCTGTTTTGGGACTAATTTTTGTTTGGAGGTTGTCACGTTCCCTTACTGTTCTTTGAGTAAGGTGATGGTGGTGCTCTTTGTGCTGATATTGGAGGTAACAGTAGTCGTGCAATGGTTTTTACACGCATGCAGGTGACATGATTCCTGAGCCACTCTTGGACCACACGGGGCTTTCCCAAAACGTTGTTGTCTAGCATGAACAGTTGCCAATACTCTGGGTATAGCCCTTAATCTAGGGTTAAAAATCAGCGGGCTGCAGCAGGGGCATACCATTCCCTGCTGAATTGCAAGGCTTTTTATTGCGTGTTAACCCTTTAGGTGAAAACCACCTGTACTACATACAGCACAATTTGTGGGAGAACATATTCCCGCTGACAAATTACAGTCTCACTGCCCTTGGTTTTGGCCCTTGAAGTAAAGTTTCATCCCTCACCATTAATAAAGAGACAATTAACCCCCTTCTCCTTTGGTGTCACGGCCACGTGGCTCTGTGCATGAATGCATGAAGTGAGGGAAACCCAAGGACAGTTGGCAAAGTTTCCTTTTCCCACTTCTTTGCTGAAGATGCCATTTGGTATCCAAAGAGTTAAGTCATTCCTGGCCATTGTTCCGCATGCAGGAATTCAAAGGGAAAAGGAGTACTTGCTGGAAACATTGACCTCTGCATACCATAAAAGCAACTATATTCTCACTAAGGCAGAAGATTTCAGGTGAAACTGTCCTTCTCGGTGTGAGTTTACTGCTGCAGAAAGGCAGAAAGCCTTACAGGAAAAAGAGACCTTACTCTACGAAGAGAAGCTAGATGAAAAAAGTGAGAGTAATAGCGTCAGGAGAAAAAGACGCTGCTTTTATTATCCTCTCATTTGCTAATAATAAAAAAATTAAATAAGAAGCAAATCGAGCAGGGAAGCTGAGACCGATTCCGCAGGAAAGCCTGGTACTGACTTGCAGGATCCCAACAGTCTGCAGGAGACGGCAACATTTTCTCATTGCAAACACAGGTGTGACTTAAAAAAAAAGTGCAAGTGTCTTGGGGCAAAGGAATGAGTTACGAACTTGTTGCGAACTCTGTACTTCCTCTTTTTGCAGGTCTAACATGGTTGTCAGGAGAAAAGGGCCTGAATAGCAAGGTGTGATTTCTATGAAGATTAAACACTAGAGATTGTCAGATTATTTAGATAACAATGGAAAACCTAAGGGCTCTGGAGCAAGTCTGAGCTTACAGAGATTTGAATGTATGGGCACATTGTGTTCGCTAATCTAAAATACATTCTGACTACGCTTAATGGCTGCCTTTTTTGTCGTTTAAACTAAGAGAAGTGTTGTATACTTCAATGCAATTTTAAATAAACTTGGGGAGGGGATGGAAACAACTGCAGAAAATGACAAAGGTCTTCCAGTTAAGAGGATGTGCATCAAAACATCCATCACTTTCAGATCTTGGTTTTGGCCATGTTTTGAGGAAAGAAGTGTAACGATGCTACGTATCCATCGCTATCTAACAGGGGCTTTGTAAGAAATAAAGATAGAGCAGTAGGCTGCTAAGTGGCTTTCTTTGCGGTTCCTTAAGTTGCTGTCATAAAGAATTTTTTTTTTAAAAAAGTAGCTCTTATCTCTATCTCTAAACAAGCTTTAGAAAGAAAAGATTACAGATATAAAACGCGCTAATTAGACAATCTCAGATCAAATTTAGATGTTCCTCATTCAAATAAGCCAGCAAAATTGGATTTTGCTGAATATTTATAAATCTCTGAGCAGAATAAAGCTAGAAAAATAAATAAAAGAGAAAGGAGAAACACTTGATTACGGGGTGCCTTAAAGAATGACAGAAAAAAGTAATTGAATTAGCTGAATATTAATTACAGATTTTTTTCACACAATTATCTAAGAACTTATCAGCTCAGAGATCACGTCCCTCTCAAAAGCAACGGTGACAATAAAAACAATTTCCAGCTGCTTATCGGGAGTTTGCTGAAAGGGCTGCATTTTACCATTTATCATCAGGTTGATTACTTTTTGGACTACTTCCTTTTTACCCTCGTCTCTGTGACTCACAGCGCTGGCCCTCGGTGAGCCGAAGTCATTTGAAACACTGATGCGCATTTGTCTATAGGATATTTCTGGGCAAAATTCCAACGTTTCCTCGAAACATGCACTTTCCTCATCAGCGTATCACCCAAGATCTGACAGTTTTATTAAAGTGTCTTTTCCTTGCATTTTTTTTTGGTACGCGGGATGGCCTTTTGAATTTTCGGCAGCTGAGAGCTGGAGCGTACTACAAAAGGATTTAAAGCTAACAACCCTTCTATTGCTTGATCTTTTCTGTCACAGATTGGATCAGTCACTGTCCAATAAATGTAGCTGTTGTTCACGATATGATGTCCTTTTCAGCTGCATTTTTTTATTGAACTTTGTAGGAGACGATAATAATTGACGGACTTGGACGTGACGTGAGGGGTAAAGCTGATGGGGGGACACAGCAGTGTCTGGTGTGTCTTGTTATGGCATCACACTAGTGACGCTATAGCTAGAGGACTAACTTTTAAGCCTGTTTTTTTTTAAAAAAAAAAAACTTTTTTTCTTTTTCCATGAAAGAAATCAGCCCTCAGATAGTGTTCTCTCCAACTTCTTTGCGATCTCAAAACAAATAACAGGGATGCTGTTTAGTGAAAAAAGATGCTCAGGATAAATTCTCCAAGACTTAGGACGTTTCCTTAGAAGGCTCAGAAGATGGGTGTTGAACTCTTGGATCCTCCTCAGCCTCTGTTATACCTGCTCCCCTCTAGCCTTGCCTTTTTTTGTGCCTTCTCTGTTCCTTTAATAAATAGATATTTTTTTCTTGCGCATTTCGCTTATGTCACCAGGTATCTCTCTTTAGTCTACTGTTTCTTCTCGAAATCCCATTAAATTAACTGGGAATAAGGTGGCGTGACTCCTAGAGTCACCTGTGGTTTTATAAACGGATTTGGTCGGTCTGTAAAACAACAGGACAAATAATTGACCTATATATTAGTTATTCGTACTGCACATAATTATAAATGCTTTAAACATAGGTAAAGTCAAGTTGTATTTTATTAATTGCATTTTGACCTATATAAACAATATATACAAATTATTCCATGTTAAGCAGAAGTGAAGGACGCACAAACCTTGCTTAGCAATAGTATCGTTATACTAGTACCTAGAAGGACTGTAAGCTTTCAGGGAACGGGTTATCTAATTTTTCACACAGTATTTAGTGCAATGAAGCCCAATTCCCTAGAAGTTACCCTGGCACAAATAAATACCTTTTACGAGCTATCCACCTTTAAACTTCTCGAGTCCTGCCCTTAGCAGCCGGCCACTGTTAGCCACCATTAGCTTATTGTGAAGTTTGTTCATTAGTCCCTTACTTAGGAGATGACTTAGTGAAAGGACATTTCCCCAGAGAAGGCAGAGAGTTAAAGGAGGATTCAAAGAGGCGGGTGGGTGTGCTGCTTGTTGCCTAATTTAGGGGAAAGCGTGAGGAATCTCAGAGGTAATGAAAGCAGAACGCAGACAATATAGAACTGGTTTTGATCCCACAGTAATGTAAGCCAGGAGGAACTATGCGGAAATATATATTTACGTTTAAGAGCATTGGTGAGATGGGAAATGGAGAGTAGGTGTTGAGAGAGGAAAGGGAAAACAAGGAAGAGCAGGAAGGATGGAGCTAATTTCTCAGTGAACATTGAAACTCCTCTTGAAGACAGCTGGAGAACCTTTTTGTTGAGAGGAGGACGTGTTACCACTTGTGGAGCAGGTACTGACGGTCCCTCCCTCTTGTCAGCAGCTTTGCACCCATCTCTTGACTCAACACTGGTGTTTCCTACCGTGGGACAGAGGTGGTCCCTCAGTCCTGCTGTCAGCGGAGGGAAGGAAAGAGGAAAAGATCACGTAGGATGTGCTCTCAGCCATATGAGAGAGGGCCCTTGAGATGGCCGGCCAAATGCCGGGACGTTTGCTCTGCCAGAATGGCTGAAATGACTTAGGAAGAATTTATGACCTCTGTGGTGGAAGAGCCCCCCACCAAAAAGCTGTAACCTGCCACAGACAGGTTACGGTTGAATCTTCCATGTGGCTGCAGTGCTTAGCTTGATTAGGTACAAAATTTGTATTGAAGAAGTTACATTAAATAAAAACAGAAAAGGAAAAAGCTGAGCTAAAAAGAGGAAAAATCGAGGAGAGTAAACATAAAACGTGTAATGAATTTCCTAAAAGTCTGACATTTCCATCACATTCTTTTGATGCATACTTAGAAAAGTTTATCGCAGTATTCACATCTTTCTAATTAGATGGAACAAGCCAGATGATTAGAGCCGTGAAAAAAACATCAAAAGGTTCACACAACTTTTTATATAATTAGAAGGGAATTTTCATAACCCATAAAAGCAGGATTTAATTGTGTAATTTAACATACAATTTAAATATCAAGATCAAACTAGCAGGGCAAGTGACTTAATGGGATAAATGATATTAACATCTAGTGTCAAAGCTTAATTTAAACAACAGAATGTCTTCATTATGCAAAAGAGTCAAGCAAACGAATCGTTCAAAGGGCCTTTTTTTCAACCAGCCCCTTTCCTATTGTTTCTTTGAAAACAATGAAATCAGCTGTGGAGCAGCAACATGCTGAGAGACCAGGAAAGCACGATTGGCTTTGTCCATCTGACCTCACTGTGACATTGTGGTGCAAGATCTTATAAAACAAGAGCCTCCTGCAGAGCTCACACAGAGGACCTTTTAAGAGCTGGTTAATTTTACTTTTGTAGCTAATTAAATGGGAGGGGGCAGAGAGTGCATGAAATGTAAAAACCCTTGGGTTGATGCTGCTGAGCTTTGTTGTTTTAAAAGTACCTGTGGAAGCGTTCATAATTTGTCACTTTTCACAAAACCCTAAGAGACAAACTAAGAGCATTCAGGATCCCCAGGACATGGCCGGCTCTTGTGTCCAGGACTCAGCAGTTGTACTTCTTAAAGGAACGGATTAGAAACGTATAAGCTTATTAGAGTGAAAGATGACATTCACCCACATCAGGACAGACGAAGAAGGGGAAAGTTCAGAAACATATACATTAATTCCTGGAAAATAAAGAATAGCCCTGAGGCCAGGCGAGGGAAAATGTCAATGACTCTAAAGACACTCAGTTCCTATTGACGAGTTTCATGATGGCAAAGGGCAAACCAGGTAGAATAGTTCCGTCTTCAGTATGCGCCTAAGACTGCAAATGACATGGATCCATTTTATTGTTTACAAAAGCTGGCAACGAACATCCCGACAACAGCCTCTGTCTCCAGAAATGACTCACCATGAACAGGTCCCGAGCACCTATGTCAACAGCTAGCAGAAACGCTTTTTCAAATCTCTGATACCTGCAAGAAAAAGGAAACACGTCACTTGTGGAGGACAACTGAAGAGCTGCATCAAATTTTGTTAACAGGCAGATGAAGTCCTTCAAGTCTCGCCAAAAGTGACGCCGAAGCTTTACTGGGGAAACTTGATGAGCCTATGCTCAGATTACAGAACTATGAGGTAGGACAGTGACTACCCGCAACCATTTTCATCGTTGAAAACATTCAGCAAGTGTTATATTCAGTGTTGAGTCCCATCAGATCTAGTTGAATCTGAAGGGAGCTGAAGGTACTGTGGACCTAACAAATTGATCATTTGAAAGATACCAGCCACAGCACAGATAAACGCCTGCCCAAATAACATCGGTAGGAACCTCAAAATCCCCTATGGAAAAGACTAATCCCAAATCTCGCAAGACTTCAGAGGCCCTTGTAGAAGTCTGCATTGAGTTTTGTCCTCACAGACCCCTCAATACAGCTCTCTGAAGCGGATAAGCCAGTTGAGTCATGCTAAGCGGTCACAAATGCCCAAGGACTGAAAAAGGTAGGGGCTGACACTGCTTTGCCTTCGAACTCCCTCAGCCCAGTATTAGCAGAGAACCCTGAGATTTTTCTGAAGATCCTATGGTGAAGAAGATGGCGTCAGTGAGTTAAAACAAGGAGAAAAAGAGCAAAATCCACAAGCAAAAATTACCTCTAAGTGTGCTCTAGAAGGCACAACCTGAGCATCACCTAGAGATGCAGTAGAGTAGGAAGGGAGCAGGGGGGATGTGGAGCTTGACCTTTACCATCAACCCAGGAGGGCTGTATCATGGCACGTTGAGACCATTACTTTGGTGGGTTGAGGGCTTGCAGAACAACAGCTTCTTCCTTCCGTAACCACACAGACTGCCACCTTCTTCCTACCCAGAGACCATACACCATCTCCCGGTAATTACAGCAAATACCTACATGGGATGGAGATCCTGCGGAAGTCTGTGTACATGTCTTGGAATTCCACAGAAGAGGGAGGAACCAAGCCATCCACCAGAAGCTTTCTGAGAATACATACAGCACTGCGCTGGCAAACGCTAATCACAACGGGAAATTCTGCATTGGGCTAAAAATGCCTCTCTTACACTAGATGTAGATAACCACTATGCGACAATCGCTCTGTACTGTGAGAAAGTGAGTCTATTTGCATGCATTTTCTTCTGCTGCATGTTTTAAACTCTTTAAAAATACTTCCAAAAATAGACTGGGTGATTATTTTTAGATACGCAAACCAACAAAATACCCCAATTTTATTTCAGCTGTGAAGGAAAAGATTGATTCCACATAGAATGATTTCTGTATTTTTCCCATTACTGGTAAAGTTTCCCCCTTTTCACCTGTTAACAATTTCAATAGATCCAGTGTGGATGCTCGAAGTTTGGGAAGGAGATGACTTCTTTGCCCCAGTGGGGAAAAAGCACCATTGTGATTTCTCAGTATTAGAAAGGTGTCGGTTCTGTTTGCCCAATGAATGTTGTCCAACAGCATCACATGGATGCCACGTTCTGTACCTTGAGGGTATTTTAGGAAGCACTGGGCAATGCTGTAGCTGTTCCTCAGGCCACTGGGAGCACAGGGGAAACATGGGAATCCTTCCCCTTGGTGGGTGAAGGAGTCTCGCATCATAGAATCCCAGAACAGTTTGGCTTGGAAGGGACCTTGAAGATCATCTAGTCTTACCCCCCTGCCCTGGGCAGGGACACCTTCCCCCAGCCCAGGTTGCTCCAAGCGCCGTCCAACCTGGCCTTGAACACCTCCAGGGATGGGGCAGCCACAGCTTCTTGGGGCAACCTGGGCCAGGGGCTCACCACCCTCAGGGTGAAAAATTTCTTCCTGATACCTAATCTAAATGTCCCCTCTTCCAGTTTGAAGCCATTCCCCCTCGTCCTATCGCTACATGCCCTTGTAAAAAGTCCCTCTCCAGCTTTCTTGTAGGCCCCCACGTGAGCCACGATGTACTGTACTGGGACCCCTGTTTCTGGCCAAAGCCGAAGCGGTTTTCTGTCTCCCTCTTGCTACAGTTTTACTGCTGTCTCCTCTTCTACCGCACACGCGGAATGAGTCAGCAGACTGCAAGACAGAGCCGGTGAGGACTTTTCCTCGAGGAATAAGCAGCAAAGGAAATGTGCTCTCCAGGTGAGGTTCCTAAGAGCTGGAGTGGGGAGTCCTCTCCTCCCTAAAGCTAATCTCCCTGCTGTGTCTTCCAAGCACTAATTTGCAGCCCTCCTCACCCAACTTGTTTAAGGGAGGGGAAGAGAGGAATTAAGGTTAACCTCTTGATCACCGGGGAGGAGGCAGCGCACCACCGTTTTTATCATGCGCATCTACCTATCGGAAGCTTTTCAACGCGCTTTCTATGAAGGATTTTCCATTAAAATACATTGTGTTGTAATGCTGCTTCTGAAGCGGCTCTTTAATTAAGACAAATAAGTACATGTTAAAATATGTGTATCTTGAATAGCTATCACGTATATCTTTTTTCCGGCACATTTTTCTTTTCAATTACGGATTAAATATACATTCTTAGTACTTAGAGGGGAAATTGGACACCGAACAGAAACCGGCTATACGACTAGCTAAAAAGACTGTCTGCATCATTATTTTGTTTTTGCAAATAACTTTTTCATTTGATTGACCCGCAGAAGGGAATCATGGCCTTAAAGCTGTCAGTTCTTTGCTGTTCCATAAAAATTTCATTTTTCCCCCCCCTTTAATCAACATACATACTTCAGTCTCATTATGGCCCCTATTCACAAAGCTGTGAAGTGAGCTCATTATTTTCAGATCTGTACTGAGGGGAA